>ML778600.1:1142762-1161673 GCA_009831015.1 Picea engelmannii | reverse complement strand
GTTGGTGCTCAATTATAGATGATGTACAGAACTGAAAAAGACTGCCTATCATTTCGAAGAAGAAGAGGTTTTCTCCCTTTATGGGTTTCCTCGTGAAAATATGTCTCTGTGTGTATTTTATGTGTGACTGATGATATTTACTCGTACTGTTCATATGCTGTATGTTGCTTGATAACACATGAATAAATATTAATAATTGTTAAGAAGGTGTAAAATTGTTTAAGCTTATAAACAACTGATTCACCCCCCCCCCTCTCAGTTGTATTAGTATTTCCAACAGGATTGAAGGGCCTGATGTACCCCTTTGAGTTCAACCTCAATTCTATCATACATCTACTCCTGCTTGGCTTCAAAGTGTTCTCGATGCAACATTCAACGGACTAAGTTGACACAATGTAACAAATCTCTCCAACGGATAAGAAGTTTTCCATCAATGCAGTTATGTCCATTGTGGCATGGTCCCAATGGTCCGATGGCGATATTTCTGGTCATAATTGTTGTTCTAACCATTATGGAATGTCGTTCCAACGATTATAATGCTTCCAATGGTCATATCGCTTCATCATGTCGAAGTGCCATGGGGCGTTGTTTTGATATCCTGGCGAAGTTCTAATTTTTCAAATCTTCCTTCCGTGAAATTCCCTCTGGGCCTACCTATAACTTTCTGATCTTTTCTCTCTTCTTTCTGAGTTTTCTAGCCTTCTTCCCAGTGATCTTTGTCTCGATATTCCTCTTTCCATTCTGATGCTTGTCTCTTTTGGCATAGCAGCTTCGCGTTGTTGAGATTCTTTCATAGGACTAGAGAGTAATATTACTTCTTTATCTAGGGTAGGTGCTCTATTCGTCTGTGAATCTTCTTGTGTTCTTTCAACTTTGTGATCTGAGTTTCTGGTTCTAAGTAGCTTCGATCTGTTATCCTATTCTACATTCAAGTGTGCTATCCTCCTAGTCATGAAATCTTTTAATTCCCGCTTTTTCTGTTCTCAGGCCTCCTCTTCTTTTCTTCTGGTTTGATCTTTCTCGATCCAAGTTCTTCCTAATAACATACTAAATGGAGCGATGTCCTCAATGAATCTAACAACCTAAGGCAACAGATCTACACATAGAGCTTTCTTTCCTTCAATTCCCCGTAATCACAATTTCAGGTTGGATACTGCGCACTTCAGCAGTAGATCTACGTACAGGGCCTTTCTCTTTTTCTTTACCTCAGTTCCCAGCAATCACAGTTTCAGGTCCCGACAACGGAACCATTTGTTGGCACAGGGGCAGACCCAGGGTTCAACGCTACAACAACGCACCAACAAAACCCTAACTACTGGCCCTTTCGGCAACACCTGCGAAGTAGATGAAGTCTCACCTGAGGTAGAGGCAGGGGTGGTTGCAGGACTCCAGTGTCTGCAACCTTAGCTGGGACACAAATCTGTGATTACAACACCTTAACATAGAACTTAGTAGTTATAGTTTGTTATTACTTAGCCTTATTTTACAGCGCAACTAAATCCTAACAACATATCAACGCGGTATTTATACAGATCCAATAGATTCAAGTTATAAGCATATCAACATAGATTGGATCTAGCATTCATTCACATTATTCAGTACTAAGCTACCATATTAGATCCTTCTAAGCATACATCAGTGCACTAAGCATCCAATCATATAGACAATAGAACAACCATAAAGCACATAGAAACCACAATGTAGGATATACGTGGTTCACCCCCACCCTGAGGCTAAGTACACCAACTCTTCTTCTCTTTTATTATCTTCGGTCAATCAACTACATGCATAGAACCTAGAGATCTTACTCCACAGAGGACAGGATATTTTCTCACCTCGCTAGATCCTCCTTCCTTGAGTTACAACACAAAGCCTTCCACACTATCTTACAATCACTTGCACTTAGCAATTAATACTTAGCACTTAACATCACATACTTGTCCCTCTTTCAATCACATAGATCAAACTTTAGAACTTAGCACACTAGCCTCTTCTTACATCGCTTAGCTACTTATTTATGCATTACAAAAATGGGCCTAGACTTGGGTAAACCCATGGGCTGACATCCCCATTCCTGCTACATAATCCCAAAACCCAAAAATCCCTAAAAAGGGGCCGAGATCCCACGATCTCTGCTTTGACATCCTGTCGAAGTCCCAAAAATAGGTCAAACATGACCAAGGATCCTCAGACTTGGTCAAGGGCCAACAAAAGGCCTCCAAGGAAGAAGGAGGGGATGTTTACTTGGATTCTTTAAGCACACATGTAGATCATGAGGCATGTTTGGTTGACTCTGGTGCATCCTTTCATATGACTCCCCACACAGAGTGGTTCTACAAATATGAAAGGTATGATGGAGGTAATGTTTTCTTAGGTGATGATTTGACAACTAGAATCATAGTGTTAGCACTAGGAGTCACCTTTAGATTGCATGGAAGGCAAGCCCAATACCCATCAACTTATAAGTGAATGTAAGGGTGTTTAAAGGGTGAAATGGAAAAGGACTCAAATGATAATGTTCTAACTCAGATAACAGGGCTAGCATGCACCGGTAATTAATGTCTTGGCTAAATTCAATCAGTAGTTTGGGATTAAGTATGAATAGAGGGAATACTTGAATGAGAGAAGTGTAGGGGTTGTTGTAAACATCAGGTCCACAAAAGCCTAAGGAGGAAAGTTTCTTAACACGAGATCTTCTTGAACTGAGAAACTAAGGAAGCTAAATAAACATCATGATAACATAATGATCAAAAATCCATCATAACATCACCATAATCATTCATGTGAATCATTCAAAGCATGAACATTTAGCATCATAAGCAAATAAGCTGAAAGAGAAGCTGATTTCTATTAGTCAAAAATTATTAAGTTCAGTACATCACTAGATCACAGTTACTTCATCAAAATATTACAGTATAAGGGAGCCTTGCTCAACCATCCGAACCTACTAAAGCAATTGATCTATCTATTTTAACAAAAAGGGAGGCAACCGCTTGAGATACGAGCTGGCCTCCTTCCCTTGAAAAACTCTAAACATTTATTTTCTCTAACAACTTATCTAACCACCTAAGCTATAAAACAGAAAAATGTTGGTGACTAATCCAACTAAACTTCAAACTAAATTGATTCCCTTTTGTTGTGAAAATCCTTGTTTTCCATGTGTCTTTCAAAGCATGTGGTTGTCTTCATGATGCCAGCTGATGTTTCCACAACCTTATCCATCATTAATTTATCCCAAAGTGGTTAGCTTGGTCCTCCTAGATCCCTGGTGTTTGTTGGCAGCTTCCTTGTGTAGAAAATCTCGGTAGCCCACTACAAGGAGAAAAGGTAGCGCCTTTGTGCTGCATATGTGTGCTAACCTTTGCCCTCTGTGAAATATTAGGTAGCGCCCCTGTGTTGCACCTGTGTGCCAATCCTTTTCTCTGCCCAATATTAGGCAGCGTCATTAGGTAGCGCTAATTACGTTGCGTCTATGTGCCAACTTTGTTCTCTGCCCAATATTAGGTAGTGCCACTTACGCTGCGTCTGTGTACATGTTTGGGTAGCATTACCAAAAACTCAGTGCCTTCAATCTTGAACATGCGCAAATAAATTTGTGGTCTTTCATGATGACAAAACCATTTTACTTAGGTTCCTTGACCATACAATAGGTAGTGCCTTATACCACTGGGGAAGCTAGAACTTAGCAAAAACTCAAAACCCAGATAGGTAAACTCTTAGAAGCCTGTATAGATGGAAAAGATAATATTTGCATATCAGTTAACCCTCCCAAAAAGGAACCATCCTAAAAAATGGGGCTTACCTTTTACCAGCTATTTTGTCATTTTGACACTTAACCTCACTCTTTCTAGTAGAAAGAGGATCTTCAATTGACACAACAGACTTCTTCTTCTTAGCATTGACAAGCTTCTTCAGTGTAGTTGTGCTCTCCTTAGCTACTTGTTTGTCATCCTCAATGGCAGCTTCAACCAACACTTGTAAATTTCTTTGGGCTACCTCATCTTGAAAGTGATTCACCTCTGCCTTTAACTTCCTGTTTTGAGACTAAAAGCCTTTGTTATGTCTGTAAATATTCTTTAGTTGTTTATGAAGGGGCTAAGCCCTTCTTGTTGTAAACCTTGCCAAGTCAAGGGTGTGACTGTATCCATCCATAAGCTCTGTCATATTGGCTTTGTCATACATGGCTTCCTTTTTCAATTGAGCCACTTCCTTTCTTACATCCTTAAGTTGCCTGATAAGTCTCTTGAAGGTATGACTGCCAGGAGGAACAGTGGCATGCACAACATGAATAGGGTTTTTCTTAGACTCCTCTTCCACCTGCATGGGAAGTGTCTTGTCCACCTCATCAGGTTTCTTGGTGGCTTTGATTTTACCTTTCTTCCTCTGCACATGAGTTTCTTCATTTCTTATCATAGGCTTCTTAAAGTCTTTCACAGAGGTTTAATATTTTCTCTCCAAAGGTATTTTAGTACCTTTACCTTTCCCTTTCTATACAGAGGCTTCTTGTTTTTCTTCCACAGGATTTTCTATGCTTTTTCCCTTCTTCTTTTGAATAGGGGTTTCTGGTAAGGACTGTTCTTTGAAAACCTCCTTAGGAATTGATGACCTTGTGAAAGGTCTTGTACCCTTGATTTTGACTGCTGGAGAAGAAGAGGGAAAGAGAATCTCTTCCCTCTCTTGGATGTAGCTTTGGTTGAATAAGGCACCTCTTCTAACTTTGGTGGAGGAGGTGGTGAAAAATCTTTGTGTGGAGAAGGATAAACTTCCTCATCAACTTCTATGACCTGCTTGCTGACCTCTGAAACTTGAACAAGGGCTCTGCCCTTTCTCTTCCTACTGCTCCCTTCTTTAGTAGCACTGGTGGGTGACAAAGGACTTTCCTTCTGTGATTAATGAGTTAGTGCTAGATCCAACTTGAAATGAGAGGTAACAACAAAATGCTCCCATGAAATCTCTTTCTTACCCAATTCCTCAGAGACTAGCATTCTGATTAATATAGAGTGGAAAAGGCTAGAATCCACATCTTTAGATTTGGCTTGTATCCTGTCTGACATCTTACCTATACTCCTCAACAAGTAATAAGGAATATTCATCTCAACCTTACTAGTAAAATGTAGCAACAACCTTATATGGTACTGGTACAATGTGTTAAATCTCCCTTCACAAGTAAAATATCTATCTATGATCTTCAATAATCTATCAAATTGTTCAATCAATTGACTCCTTGGCATACTTTTGGACAAATCATTGGCTTGATATTCATGTTTAAAAAGATCTTTTGCATAGGATGAACTCAAAGCCATGGCTTTGAACCATTTTTCACCTGAAAAGGGAACTCATGTTACATCTGAGATAGAGGCTTCAATCACCTCAAACTCCAAATCCCCAACCTTGGTTTTCCTGCCATCAAACTATAATGAAAACTATCTTGCTACCTCTGGATGGCCTCTCTGCATGTTCTGACAGAAAGAGAGGCTCCCTACTCTTTGAAAGGCCTCTCTTTCCATGGGATCTATATCAAAAAGATGCATGTCCACCAGTTCTGTCCTAACCACCTTGCCACCTTTGTGTGTCTTCCTCGATTGAGGAGTCTCCATAGCTCAAAATGAGGGCTTTTAAAAGGCTTAAGGGATGGTAATGACCAGAAAAGATTTAACTTAGGCTTCAAATGTACAATGATGACCCTTTTTAAACAGACTGTTGATTAGTAAGCCAAGCTTGACCTTTGGAATTACACTCTTAGGCTTATGCAGGTATTCGAGAGTGTAGATAGTGAGGGGGTAATCCGAAATTGGCCCTCTGCAATTGAGTAAAAATGCCAAACTCCGAGGTGAAAGGAAGAAAGGAAAACAGAGAGGGTTTGAGCAGTTCCTCTAGGTAGTGCAACGCATACACAAAGGATAGGCTATTTACAGGCTTGCGATTCCAATGGTTAAAGAAAACAACAGTAATAAGACCATAGATATGAGCAAGGAAGTTTACAGGTCTGAAGAAGAGAAAAGACAAGGCTACCATGAAAATATGGGTCCCTTACTACTGTGCAAGCTCAGCAAACCAAAAACCCGAGAACAAATTTCCTATGAAAATTAATATGCAGAGGAGGCAACACGGGATACCTGTGGAGTAGACACCTGTTGAGATCTTCAATGCAATCTCATGATGAAATTGAGAAAAATTCAGCCCGGGAATCTTTCTCAACATCGGATTTGGTTGACATGTTTTCGTCTGATCAGAAATTGTGAATTTGTGTAGCGCAACACTGTTGAGTTTTTCAAAATTAGAAACCGTTACCAAGGCTCATAAATGCAATATCTTTGAAGGCATATTTAACCAACTTCTGGCATTGAAAACAAGGGACATGACATCATTCGTGGAAATCATGACTCGAAGTGGAAGTATGATGAACGTGATAGGCGCTACAGAACTTCCTAATGAGTAGGCAGCGCTTCCATTCCAAAACGTGATTGGACAGGTAAGCAAGGACAATGAGGCATGCCTATGAGATCATGAGTGAAGAGGAAGAGGTGTCACATCAGTTTAGCAATGGGAAGGATCGACCTAGGGACGAGTCATGAAAGAGACAAAAAATAAATCAAAATCTAAAATGGTTCAGGGATCAAAAATCAATTTGAGGATCAAACTAGAGATAAAAACTCAAATATTTAATCATCTAAGGGGTCCTACTAATAATAAACTAATAAAGGGATGAAACTTTCAAAGAAAATTAAAATCTAAGGCTTAAAAAAGGGAATGAAAACAAACTAAAAGACCCAAGGAAATTTAGTGTGATAACACATAGGATGAGGAAAAGTCAAGTTGAGGGTCATAGATGGAAGGATTAGAATGTTGTCTGGTGTTCTACACATCCCAGGTTTGGCCATAAATTTGATTTTTGTAAGCAAAATGGATGATGTAGGGGTAAAAACAATATTTGAAAAGGAAACTTGTAGGATGGTTTGAGGAGCAATGGTGTTGTTGAAGGGATTTCGGTTTGGAACTCTGTATAAGATGCAAGGAAGCACTATTAGTGATGGGTGTAATAGTTCCATTTTTCCTGATATTGGAGTTGAAGAAGAAATAACTCCTAAGGTCTCTAGAGAAAAGGTTATGTTGTGGCATCAAAGACTGGGGCATATCGGAGAGAAGGGTCTTCGACTACTACACGGTAAAGGTATGGTTGAAGGTATGTCTAACTACTCTATGGATTTTGAATTCTGTGAACATTATCTATATGGGAAGAAAAATCGGGTAAGATTCCCCTCTGGTGCAACGAGGGCAGAAGGAATTTTACAACTAGTTCACGGTGATGTTTTTGGACCTATGTCGGTCCCATCATTGGGAAAATCTGTGTACTATGTCTCATTTATAGATGACTTCTCGAGGAATACTTGGATATATTTCCTCAAGAAGAAATCTAAAGTCTTTGATGGGTTTAAATATTTTAAGGCTCTTGTTGAGAATCAAACAGAGAAAAGAATTAAGGTGTTGAGGACAGATAATGGTGGAGATCTGCGGGAATGAATTTGAATAATTTTGTAAGAAGTGTAGTATACCAAGGCAGAAGACTACTCCATACACACCTCAACAGAATGGAGTTTCAGAAAGGATGAACAGGATGATGATGGAAAAAGCAAGGTCCATTCTCAGTGGTGTCGGGTTAGGGCAAGAATTATGGGTAGAGGTAGTGGGTACTGCATGTTACCTAATCAAAAGATCACCCTCATCACCGTTGGATGACAAGACTCCATAAGAGGTATGGAATGGTAAGGAACCTTGTATCACACATCTCAAGGTATTTGGCTGTGATCCATATGTTCATGTTCCAAAGGAAAACAAGAGTAAGCTAGATAAGAAGGCTGAAAAGTGTATCTTTATTGGATATAAAGATGGTCTCAAAGGTTATAAGCTTTGGAACCCAAAAAATAAGAAGGTAGTGCATAGCCGAGATGTGGTATTTAGAGAAATGAAGGATTTTGTTAAACAAGAATTCCTACCAAGTAAGAAGAAACCAAAGAAAATATAGTTTTATTTAAAGGATGATGAGTCAGACTCTACAGAAGAACATGAATCGGAAAAAGAAGATCCTCATACTCTAGTATTGAGCCTTGAGGGTATCGGTTTGATAAAGAAGGCTACCAGAAAGGTATGCTCCATCTGATTTTCGTTCAAATTTTTCTTTGTCTATTATTGATGATAATCCTAGAACTGTCAAGGAGGTAGTGGATTCAGAGGATGGAAATATTTGGAAAAGGGCCATGGACGAAGAAATGACATCTTTGGATAAGAATGAGGCTTGGGATCTAGTGGATTTTCTGACTGGAAGAAATCCCATTGGTAGCAAATGAGTATTTAAAAAGAAGTTGAATGCAGGAGGAAAAGTGGAGAAATACAAAGCTCGATTAGTAGCAAATGGTTATTCCCAGGTTGAGGGAATTGATTTTGGTGATATTTTTTCTCATGTTGCCAAGTTAACCTCTATAAGATTTATGTCATCTGTTGCTGTTGAATTTGATTTTGAAGTAGAATAGATGGATGTGAAGACAACATTCCTACATGGGGATCTAGAAGAAGAAATCTATATGAAGCAACCAGAAGGTTATGCTGTGAAGGGAAATAAGGAGTTGGCATGCAAGCTAAAAAAGTCCTTGTATGGTTTAAAACAATCACCAAGGATGTGGTATAAAAAATTTGATGCTTATATGCTGGGACTTAGCTTCACAAGAAGCAAAGAGGATCACTATGTGTATTTTAAATTAATTGGTGATCATTTGATTTATCTGGTATTTTATGTGGATGACATGTTGCTGATAGGAAACAACAAGGAGATTATCCAAGATGTGAAAACTCATTTGTCCTCTAAATTTGACATGAAGGATCTCGGTGCTTCAAATTTCATTTTGGGGATGGAAATTAAAAGATATCAGAAAAGGAGGAAACTCTGGTTAAATCAGAGAAAATATGTCAAGACAATATTGCATAGGTTTAATATGCAAAAATGTAAACCGGTCAAGGTTCCTATTCCTGTTGGTGTAAAGTTATCTGTGAATCAGTGTCCCAAGAAACACGAAGAGGAGGAGGACATGTCTCATGTTTCATATGCGAGTGTAGTTGGCAGTTTGAAGTATGTAATGGTCTGTACTAGACTGAAAATTGCACATGCAGTGGGAGTTTTGAGCAGGTATATGTCAAAACTAGGGAAGGAGCATTGGACAACGGTAAAAAGGGTTTTCAGGTATTTGCGTGGCACTGCTATCTATGGATTGTGTTACGAAGGAAGATAGGGATTGGACATAGTGGTGGATATACATGGCTTTGTGGATGCAGACTAGACTAGAGATCTGGATCGTAGGAGATCTGCAAGTGGGTATGTGTTTAACCTGCTTGGAGGAGCAATAAGTTAGATGAGCAAAAGACAAGCTATAGTGGCACTTTCAACTACAGAAGCTGAATACATGGCATCCACTCATGCAAGTAAGGAAGCAATATGGTTACAAATATTGTGTTCAGGTATTGGGTTGGTACAACAAGATGTAAGGAGAGAGAGTGAGAGTCAGAGTGCAATTTTTCTGATGAAGAACCTAACTTATCATTCAAATACAAAGCATATTGATATTCAATATCACTTTGTGAGAGACATGTTTGAAGAAAAGAAAGTATCGTTAATGAAGGTGGACACTTTGATGAATGTTACAAACTCAATAACGAAATCTATGAGCACTGAGAAGTTCTCTTGGTGTAGAGGATCCATGGGCATTGTTGCTCTGGATTGTTGACTATGTAACCATGTAACCCCTTGTATGAAAAGAAAACAACAAGTGGGAGAATGTTGGGTATGTGTTATATTCTTTGCACGAGTAGACGTTTTTGTGCATTGCATCGGGTGCGTAGGGGGGTTAGGGGGCGGGGCGGTTGGGCCCCCCTTGGGGGGTACAGGGGCAGCGCCCCTGAATTTTTTTTTTCTGCCTTGGGAAACATGTCACATATTCAGGTGGTTTTTCAGCACATGGATTTTTGCCGATGGTTTTCTATTTCTGGTTAAGGAATTAGGGTTGTTGACTAATCCAAGTCATTGGTTTAGGGTTTTGGATGTTGCTGGATCCTATATGTATATTGTATTATAAACAATGTATCATGATGAATGAATATAGAATATGTTGGTTTTCCCTGTTTGGGTTTCCAGGGGAAAAATATCTGTGTAATGTTTGTATTTTCCATTGTATCTTTTTTGTTCTTTTACTGAAAATATGTTTGCAGTAAAGATTGTACAAGGTTAAAATATACACTATTTGCACCAACATATTATATGTCCACACCTGCTAGGGAAACCATGCCCCAAACACATGAATTTAAAATTTAAACAATGGTGCATAACCCTCTAACACTAGACCATAGTAACACAATGCCAAAACCATACACAACTTCAAGTATGGAGTTTAAATTCTCATTCAATCTATGTGTAGAAGAATAGAACCGTGATGATTATCAAAGCAATACCATTTCTCTTTTAATCAAATCTCCAATAAGCATGTTGTTTACCATTTTGTTTTAAAAAGTGATTTCGAGACAATAAATTGTAGAGCTTATTTCGCAACCAAGACATGAGCACGTAAGAGACGAGTCATCCTTCATCATATTCACACACGAGGTCTCACCTATCTAGTATATTATTAATTATACATAAATAATAAAGCATTGCAACCAATTTGCATGCAGGTACCTTACGTTGTGCTTTTGGGCGTAAACAAACAGGCGACTCTATAGGAAAATCTATTTCCAACATATTAAGAACTCATAATGTCTGGTTTCGTAGACCAGTAGATGATAGAAAAAATGTTGAAAAAGAATAGTTATGCAACAGGGGGGAAAATATGGTTTAAGGGAAATAATGAAACGAGACTTTGGGAATAACTTATGGAAAGTGGTACGTAGGAGGGGTTTTGGTCCTCTATGCATAACATTCGATCAATATGTAACATATAGTGCTTCTTAAAGCTCCAAGGAGAAATTTCTTGATATGCTCTTTTGAATCTCAGGATGAAAGGAAGAAAGGGAAAGCAAAAATAGGGAAGAAGGCAAAATCAACTATCCTACAATAGAGTTGAAAGAAAAAAGCAATTTCAATGATGTCTGAAAGGGGGACATCATGAAAATTGTGTATACTTTATTTCTTATTGATCAATAATACTTATAGAATGACATTATTATGGCAAAACTGATCCAGACCTTATTTCTGAAGAAAAAAAAAAAACCCAACAAACCAAAATANATATATATATATATATATATATATATATATATATATATATATATATATATATATATATATATTCAAATAAGTGTTAATTATCAAACAGGTTCCACATAATGTTTCAAGTGGGAACCATTAGTGTTGTAAGAGAACAATCACTCTTCCAAATCCTTTAGAAGGTATGAGTTTGCACCTAGGATGAAAGCGATTTTAAAGGGACCTAGCCATAGTTTATGGAACTTTGAGTGTCTTCCTCTCTCAACATGAGTTGAGTCCCATAGTAGGAATTTTTCATCAATCTTAAATTCAGCAGCTTTCGCTCATCTATTAAAATACTTTTTCACAGACGGTTGCCTTCTCTTTATGTTCTCTAAGGAAAAATTCATTTGTTCTTCCAGGGATAACAATGCATTTATCCTTTGGGGGACATTGGAAGAATTTAATTATTCAATCTGTAACAAAATCTGTAAGGAAGAAATCTCTAGCTCAGTAGGGAAAATAACCTCTTCGCCATATGCGAGCTGAAAGGGAGTACAACCCATGCTTTCCTTGGTGGTAGTGTGATCTACCCAGAGAGCGTAAGTGAGGAGTGTGTTCCACTAACGACATTTATCCTCT
Source organism: Picea engelmannii (assembly GCA_009831015.1). Taxonomy (NCBI): domain Eukaryota; kingdom Viridiplantae; phylum Streptophyta; class Pinopsida; order Pinales; family Pinaceae; genus Picea; species Picea engelmannii. Next base: position 1,149,807 of record ML778600.1, on the reverse strand, counting down.
ATGGTTCCTTTTGATGATCCTAACCATGTTTTTGTTATTGGACTCAGCTGGTCCATATCCTTGGGGGTAATATGATGATGAAGTGAAATGTTTGACCCCTAATTTAACCAGAAATTGAGTTAACTTTACATAAATGAAGGCTGGGCCATTATCTGTAATGATATCTAGTGGAAGGCCAAATCTGGAAAATATATTAGTTTCTAGGAAAGAAATTACATGCTTGTCTTAAGCATGCTTAAGAGGGAAAACCTCAGTCCAGTTAGTAAAGTAGTTTGTAGCTGTCAAAATAAAAATATGTCCTACGAAAGACGGAGGATTGATATGACCAATAAAGTCTAGGCCCCATTTAGAGAAAGGGAAATCTGAGAGGATAGGTTGTAAAGGCATGTCAGAAAGACTTTCTTTCCCAACAAATTTTTGGCATTTATCACAAGATCTTGCAAATTTGTAGGAATATCAAAATATGGAAGGCCAATAGTAACCATTTCTTATAATTTTAAAGGCAGAAAAATGGCCACCAACGTGAATGATAGAAATTGTCGATCCATGAACTTCTTGTAACCATTTTTGTGCTTCTTCATCATTCACACATCGAAGTAATAAACCATCAAAATACCTTCTAAATAAGAAGTCTCCCAAAAATATATACCTGGAATATTCGAGGAAAAGTCTTCTTCTCTGGTGAGGATCCAATTTATCTGGGCATTTTTTATGCTGCAAGTAATACACCAGATCTCTATACCAAGGGTGTTCAACTATAGAAAGATTTTGATTTTCAATATAGAATAGAGTTGAAAGAGGATTATCCTGATCATCAAGTTCTTCACTTGGTTCAGGGTGCTAAGCTAAGTGAAGGGATAAATCCCATCCCTTGATCATTTTTGAAGTCATGATGGTTAAATCATGCTCTTGAATTTTGGCAAGCCAATGTGCAAGTTTTCCTGAAAGATAAGTTCATGAGAGAAGAAACTTGACAATAGGCAAAGGGAATCTTACTTGCGTATGCTTGCCTAAAATAAAGTGGAAACTATTTTCTATAGCCTTAACAAGAGAAAAATAATGTTTTTAAATATAAGAGTACTTGATTTCATCGTCTCATAAACTCTGGCTCATATATGCTACATGTTTTTCGTTGTTTTGATCATCATTTTGTAAGAGGATAGCATAAATTGTTTCCTCGGTGGTGTTGGTATATATGATAAACTCTTTCTCAAAATCCGGTTTCTCCAAAACTAGTGCAGTGCTTATTGGTTTCTTAATCCTAAGGAAAGATTTTTTGACATCATTTGTCAAAGAAAAATAACGATCTTGCTTCAGAATATTATGAATTGGTTTAACCATGACAGCAAAATCTAGAACAAACCTACGGACGAAATTGATAATGCCCATAAAATCTTGGACTTCTTACTTGGAGGTGGGAGCATGGATATTTAGAATAACAACAATCCTTTCAGGGTCAATGCTTATTCCTGAATAAAAAACAATATGACCAAGGAGATTTCCTTTAGTGACACCAAAAATAGACTTGGAAGGATTTAAAGAAATGCCAAATTGTCTACAACTCATGAGAACTTTTCTAACATGATCAAAATGATCTAACAGGTTCTTTGAATAAACAGTCAAATCATCGAGATAAACTTGGATAATTTTATCGATCAGATCATCGAAAGCTATCTACATAGATCTTTGAAAGGTGGCACCTGCATTAGACAAGCCAAAAGGCATACGTTCATAAGAAAATGTGCCCCAACGTGTAGTAAATGTGGTTTTATATCTATCAGTCCTTTTCACTTTGATTTGATTATAGCCATAAAAGTTGTTAAGTAAGGACATCATTTGTGACCCTACAACCTATTGTAAAATCATTTCCATATTAGGAAGAGGGAAATGGTATTTAACACTCACTCTATTCAATGCGTGGAAATCAATGCATAATCATATCTGACTAGTTGTCTTCCTAACATGAATCAAATTTGAAACCCACTCAGATTACTTAACTGGAAAGATTATACCAACTTTTAATAATGTTTTCAACTCTTTCCTAATAGTAGCTTCGAGTGCAGGGTTAATAGGTCTTTGTTTTTTCCTAACTAGTTTTACCCCTTCCTTTATAGTAATGGCATGTTGTATGAGAGAAGGATCAAAACCACAAAGATCCTCATATGACCATGCAAAAACATCTTGAAATTCACAGAGTAGTTATGTGAATTTCTCCTTTTCTTCGTCAGAACATTGGGCACCTAGTTTAACAATCTTTGGAGATTCGGGTGTCCCAAGGTTCAAGGAAATGGTATCACCCACTTTCCTTTTTGACTCATCTTCCTTATGTATCTTTTTGTTGCTTACATCACTTGACAAAAATGAACTTTCAAAAGGATTCAAGCCCTTAGGAAATTTATCATCTTTAATGGATATGATTTCCTTGGGCTTGAATGGTTCATTTTGTATGAAAGTGAAAATGCCTTCATCACTTGGGAATACATGCCATGATTCCACATTATCAGGGATATGTGCATGATATAAATATTGAAACATACAATTAGGTCTTTGGTGTAGATTTTTTGAGGTCCTATGAGGTTGCCACCTAAGGTATTTCTTTGACCTTAGTATGGCTCTAAGTTTTGACTGTATGGATATCTTCTTTTGTTGTTTTAGGACAAAAAACAATCATCCAACTTTCTGCTCAATGTTTTGATGGTTGAGTGCTATTTTAAGGTGCCCTTGCAAGTGTTTTCTTTACTCAAAGTTAGCACATGCAATTTAACTTAAAACACATAACACTACCTCTATATCTTTAACTTTAAAATGTTGATCTACACTTCTAAGCATGCATAAATTTGACATAGGTATTTTTGGTCAACATGACCGTGGATAACCCCCCGTGGAAAACTAGTTTGGAATATATGTTTATATAATGGGGAAATAGATTGTGGAATACAACAAGTACAAACTATAGATGAACCTGTTATGATAGCATCTTGTCTCAAGCTGAAGTACAAGTCCAAACCAAGCAAGAGTGCCCTAGCAAGGTGCGCCCCTCATAAATGCTGCCAAATCCACAAAAATTGTTGCAGATGCCAACTGGAGGCTTTGATCTGGAAACCCCTCCACAATAATCAAGCACTGATGAGTAGCCTCCCTCTAAAATAGACCTCACTGCAATCTGATAGGTGAAATTTCTGCCCACTGATGATGCACCCTTCTCCTCAAGTGCTCCCTCATTAGATATGAAAGATCCCCACTAAATAACTAAGGCTCAAAGATGGAAGTCTCTCTCCATGAAAGAAAGCGCCCTAGCTCTAGCCTCCTCATACAACTGACCTCATCTCAAGGCTCCCTCTCCTTCTCTCCAGGTGAGCAAAACAAGGAATAGAATGTGCCTCCTCTAGTAAATGTTCCCCTCCTCCATGTGGCATGTTCCCTCCAAGGAATGAATGCTAAACCTCCATGGATAACCTCTCCATGCAAGCTCAAGCCAACAAGAGCTTCCTCCTCAAGCTCTCAAGGGTTTCTACTCAAACCCTCATCAAGTGTGCCCCTCCTCTCCTTATAAATGCACCCCTCCTCTTCTCCAAAACTCACAAGTGAAGAAATGAATCTCAAAAGTACACTATACCCTCCTTTGGCCAAGCCCTAAAAGATCAATGGCCTAGATCCAATCTAGACAAGTCTAATCAATGCGTGAGATCTCATCCAAAAATATCACTAAGGAAACTCACTTTCCTTAGTTTCTTTATGTCTATTAATTCACCCACATTGTGAATTAATTGTCACTTTAACGCTTAAGTGACATATTTCACTTTTGACTTAAATCTCCTAATTCAAGGTGAAATTAGAATCATAAAGTAAAGTACAAGGGTAATAGTCTTCCCCATTTATGCTTAGAGACTCATAAGCACATGGGGACCACTTTCCAAGATACCCAAATCTCAACACTCCCTCTTAACGAGGAAAGTGCTCATCATCACCAATATCGTCCCTGGAGAGGACATGGTTGCCTCCTAGCATATACTCGGTGAGTATGGTTGTACCCTGATCACTAAAAGTGGACTCTGTCATAGATCTTCTCAATCTATGTGATCTATAAATGGAACTAACTATCCATCTATCAAAGATCACATAGATATCAGCATCACACCAAAGATCTCCACCTTGGTCTCCCACCAAGGATTTCCACCTACTCTTGGCATCTCACCAAGAGTCTCCCCCTCTTGGTCTCTCACCAAGATTCATCAACTTGGCCTCTCACCAATTAACATCCACTTGAAGTGGATCCAAAAACTGATCTACCCATCTCAGAAACTAAGTGAGGCTCAAGCCTCCGTGGTTCCTTGCTTCTCCTCCTCATCAAACTCTGATGTTGTGAAGTTGTAGCACTGAATCTATGTATGCTCAGTTGCTCTGAAACTGTAGCTATACTGGGTGGACCAGTCACCCACTCTGAATATGTCCATGGACACTGAGTTTTCTCTCCCTCTTAATCACTTTTATGAGTCAGTCGATCCTCATCAACTTTGTCTCCCCAACTAAGGATGGATGGTGTAATAGAATATAAATTATTCATGAATGCACACTCTATCACAAACTTCTCCTTGAATTCTATATCCTCTATTGTCGTTGCTGACACACCCTGTTGTCAGGCTACTAAATTGAAGCTTTGAATGACCTGAAACACTAAATTGTCAAACCAGGGTTGGTAAACTTCGAGCTGATACACAGTATGTGCAGGCAAGCGTCTAGTCTCTATCTGAATTCTATCCTAAGAAGAAAACACACACCTATTCTGAGAACTTGAATTCTAATAACTAACTCGAAACTGAGCATTTCCTATTTAAGTCATCAACAGAAAAACAGTCTCGTGCTCAAATGATGGTACTGTTGTTTCTATTCAAAAGTGTGGTTCCACAAGATTATTTTACCTCTAGGTTCGATCATCTACCATCATCACTTCTATTCCAGCCATGACACAAAAAATATTTTCGAAAATGCATTCAATCTGGGCAGCAAAAATCAATCTAATTCTGTCTACAGGAAAATAGAGTACTTTCCTAACTACTGGTACCAGGAGCTCCTTTTGTTCTAACTGTATCCTAACTATTCTAGGCAAGATAACTACTTTCTAACAAAGAAAAATGCATGCTAATTCTGAGTTATATTCAAATTGGAAATGAAAACCAAACAACCACATGCATATTCTAAACCCTACAAGCATCAGTCCTGTGTTTAATATTCAGCAACGTCAAAGATCACAGTATGTTGGAATGGTTCAGTTGAGGAATAAATAAACATGATTCTGAAACATCCAAATCAATGTCACGCCATGAGCTGTCGATATATCATTTAGATAAACAAATGCTAATATTCTAAGACAATTAAATCTATGATCGTTAAGCTACCTCATATGCAAGTTCTAAAGGATGAAAATGAACTAAGTCTATGACAGCATAAAACTAAATCTATTGCAAAATAAGGCAACGACTTGCACCGGTTTGGCGGGCCCAACCAAACGGCACAAACGCTGTGGGTAACGACCAGAGCTGACTAGATCATTCTATGCAGATATAGTATAACTTCATGCCTCATTAACTCGTCAAAATAATACTCAGATCATATGACAGTCAGATAATATAACGTAACACAAGTTGTATTCAGAACATAGGTTTACGGCATAGCATAATCCAGCAACAATAACAATAGCAACGGAAACAGTAACCCATTCTCAGGAGTGATCCCGGGTTTTTATAGAAGTCTTATTGTTCATAACAGTCGAAAACAAAGATGCATAAAACAAACGGATCCCTGATCCGAGAATAGTTCTTGAAATCAAATTGAAACGTACTTCACAGCTTCGTGACACGTAGTGTCACGAAGTGTGAACGATGAAGAATAATCGATCCAGGCTTCATGATGTCTTCGAGCACTCTGTGGCAATGACTCCAGTTGTCCTGCGAATCTTTCTATCTCTCATTCGAACCATAATGCACAGATCTCGAGCGGCTCCATTGGTACCTCCACGGGTGCGAGTTGGTACCTGGTACCGACATCCTGTTCCAAAAATAGAAGTGGTACCTAACCCAAATGATATTAGTTCCAATACCAATTTAAAGCATTAAAGTGCATAAAAATAGCTTGAAGTGCAAAGATACCTTAGATGACCCCTTTGAATGGTAGGGAGATGTTAATTATGTCAAAATGAGGCCAAAAGGGTGGTACTGGCATATAGATGGAGGTCTGTGGTATATAATATAGGCAAAGAGCATGGTCAAAACCGGGGACCAACATACCCCCACACTGAAGTTCTTKCCTGTCCTCAGGAAACAAAAATCAAAAAGACCTGGTCGCCATCAAAGGGTTGCAGCAGCTGCAACCAGCATATGTAGCCTCTCCTGCTTCTTTAGATTCCTAAGTTCTTTCTTAAGGACCCTGTTGATTATAACATGCTTCCTAGCAATCCTCTGAAGTTGTCTGTTCCTTTTGAAAATATCCTTATTCCTCTACTTTAGCCTTTCAACTTTGGATAAGAGGTGATTTACCCTGAGCTTCAAGAGTTCGTTTTCGGTTTTAACATGTCTGTCCAGTACACGGTACTCATGCAATTTCTCCTTCAATCTGTTGTTTTTTCTCTCTAGTTTCGTCGCCATGGGCTTCAAGGACCGACTGGAGGAGAGCTCGCAGTGGGTTTCAATTGTTTGCTCTTGTCCGGGCTGTGATGGAGGGCTAGACGCATGGGTAAACTCTTTGGGACTCTGAGCAGGGGTGTGAAAACTATTGGCATTATGGTCTGAACTGAATTCAGGAGTAAACTGATCTGGGTTATGCTCATAAGTGTTAACTGGATCAAAATTATGGTCTGGGCTGAGTTCATGGGTGAACTCATGTGGGATTTGTTCATAGGTGTTAGTTGGGCTAGGTTCGGGAGTGGGCTCTTTTGGCATCTGAACAGAGGTAGTGGTTGGCACTTGGATGGACTCATTCTGCACAATTTTCTTGGGTGTAGTGGCCTGCCGATTGGTTCTACGATTTTTTCGAATGAGCTGGGACAAAG
>ML778600.1:1102729-1134907 GCA_009831015.1 Picea engelmannii | reverse complement strand
TGTTCTTCACCTTCATTTTCAATATGAAGTTCCCCATGTAGGTCTCTCCCTCTTTCTCCCATGGTAAAAGGATTGCCAAGAATTGTATAAACAATCCTGTCTTTCTTTGGTGAGGGTGTAAAATCCCACCTTTCTGGATTCTTCTTGCCATAAGTGTTATCTCCTATTGGTCTTTTTGAGGGTCTTATGGCCTTTGATGTCACAGCTGTAGTTGTTATCTGTGAAATTACAGAGTTAGGGTTCCTGAGCAGGTCGTGTATTTTCTCTGGGTTGACTGTGTCATCCAGGGCTGGATCACCAAGATTTCGAGTTTGCTGTGGTATGGTGTTTCCTGGTTCTAGGATTTGTTCTACAGTTTCCTCAGCCAGAATTTCAGTCTCAGTTTCTATCGCTCTTTGGGTGGAGGTTTCTTCTTTTTGTGGTTTTGTATTTTTCCTAAATCTACCTCTAGGATCTCTATTTCTCATGAAATCATATTAAAAAAATGAAAGAACTAGGATTAAGATTGAGTTTCAGAGTACCTGTGATAACTGATATGTCAGTTTTCACCCTTTTTGTTTCCATAGCTTCTCTTACTGTCAACCTGCTAACACACCAAACCAAGCTAAGTGCATTCCAAAACTAATCAAAACAACTATCTTCTTACCTTTTAAACAGCTCCCCGGCAACGACGCCAAAAATGTCAGGCTACTAAATTGAAGCTTTGAATGACCTGAAACACTAAATTGTCAAACCAGGGTTGGTAAACTTTGAGTTGATACACAGTATGTGCAGGCAAGCGTCTAGTCTCTATCTGAATTCTATCCTAAGAAGAAAACACACACCTATTCTGAGAACTTGAATTCTAATAACTAACTCGAAACTGAGCATTTCCTATTTAAGTCATCAACAGAAAAACAGTCTTGTGCTCAAATGCTGGTACTGCTGTTTCTATTCAAAAGTGTGGTTCCACAAGATTATTTTACCTCTAGGTTCGATCATCTACCATCATCACTTCTATTCCAGCCATGACACAAAAGTATTTTCGAAAATGCATTCAATCTGGGCAGCAAAAATCAATCTAATTCTGTCTACAGGAAAACAGAGTACTTTCCTAACTACTGGTACCAGGAGCTCCGTTTGTTCTAACTGTATCCTAACTATTCTAGGCAAGATAACTACTGTCTAACAAAGAAAAACGCATGCTAATTCTGAGTTATATTCAAATTGGAAATGAAAACCAAACAACCACATGCATATTCTAAACCCTACAAGCATCAGTCCTGTGTTTAATATTCAGCAACGTCAAAGATCACAATATGTTGGAATGGTTCAGTTGAGGAATAAATAAACACGATTCTGAAACATCCAAATCAATGTCACGCCATGAGCTGCCGATATATCATTCAGATAAACAAATGCTAATATGCTAAGACAATTAAATCTATGATCGTTAAGCTACCTCGTATGCAAGTTCTAAAGGATGAAAATGAACTAAGTCTATGACAACATAAAACTAAATCTATTGCAAAATAAGGCAACGACTTGCACCGGTTTGGCGGGCCCAACCAAACGGCACAAACGCTGTGGGTAACGACCAGAGCTGACTAGATCATTCTATGTAGATATAGTATAACTTCATGCCTCATTAACTCGTCAAAATAATACTCAGATCATATGACAGTCAGATAATATAATGTAACACAAGTTGTATTCAGAACATAGGTTTATGGCATAGCATAATCCAGCAACAATAACAATAGCAACGGCAACAGTAACCCGTTCTCAGGAGTGATCCCGGGTTTTTATAGAAGTCTTATTGTTCATAACAGTCGAAAACAAATATGCATAAAACAAACGGATCACTGATCCGAGAATAGTTCTTGAAATCAAATTGAAATGTACTTCACAGCTTCGTGACACGTAGTGTCACGAAGTGTGAACGATGAAGAATAATCGATCCAGGCTTCATGATGTCTTCGAGCACTCTGTGGCAATGACTCCAGCTGTCCTGCGAATCTTTCGATCTCTCATTCGAACCATAACGCACAGATCTCGGGCAGCTCCATTGGTACCTCCACGGGTGCGAGTTGGTACCTGGTACCGTCATCCTGTTCCAAAAATAGAAGTGGTACCTAACCCAAACGATATTAGTTCCAATACTAATTTAAAGCATTAAAGTGCATAAAAATAGCTTGAAGTGCAAAGATACCTTAGATGACCCCTTTGAATGGTAGGGAGATGTTAATTATGTCAAAATGAGGCCAAAAGGGTGGTACTGGCATATAGATGGCGGTCTGTGGCATATAATATAGGCAAAGAGCATGGTCAAAACCGGGGACCAACACCTGCTACTTCTTCTTCTTGTTGGGACACTATCCTGCATAGTGACCCATCTCTCCACAAACAAAGCATCTCACTATTTTCATGTCTCTCTTCTTCCCACTGCTAATGATGCTCTCTCCTCCTTGTGGTGGGGCCCCAAACTTGGGACCTTGCCGACCTCCATGGTCAGTCTTCTTCTTTCCCTTTGTTCAAAGAGTAAGGTCCTCATCACCTGGAATTGACTGCTACTGCTACTATCCAGAAGCCTCAGCCGCAAGCCTAATCTCCTTCTGGACAAAGTCATCCCACATCCTCTCCCATGTAGGCATAACCTCCCTGGAAACAATGTCTCATATGAATGGACCGCAAGACTTGGTGAAGCTATTCATAGTTGTCCTCACCAAAGAGTCAAGGTTCACCACCTTTTCGATGGCTCCAAGCTCATCTTTGATATGGGTGTATCTACCAAGGAATGAAGTAACTGACTCATACTCGAGCATGTGAGTGCTCCTCAGTCGATCATGCACAACTGACTTCTAGTTCTCATTAGATCTTTCATACAACTTTCATACAGATGCCCACATATCATATGCATGAGTCTTCCTAGTCAAGTGGGGAATAATGTGATCTCTCATAGCATCACAAATGATCCTCTTTGCCTTGTTGTTCCTTTTACTGAACTCTTTCACCAAGACGGGAGTAGTGACAGGAATAACTAGAACAACTACCTCGACTATGTCCCATAGCTCAAGATCCTCTAAGACAAATACCATCCTCGCCTTCCAAGGCGACCAATTTCTAGCCCCAGATAGCATGTCCTCCATGTTATCACTGAAATTTCATCCGCACATGGTTACGAGAACTCAGCATCGTCAAACAATGATGAAGTCATTCATGGACCTGAATTAATACCACAGCATTCAAAAAGGTCAAAAAACTATACAAAGTAGTGAAAAATTGAAGAGCACTTTGAAGACATTGGGCGCGCACACGCATGCGCGGAACAGGAACGTAGAAATCGTGCACAGGCGCACGATGCACGACTATTAGCGCAAAAATCCGTGCACCTGCTAAACGATGCATTTATGGAAGTGGTCGGCCTCCCAACCACTTATGGTTCAGGTCCCAAGCCGATTTGACCCTCAAATCTAGGATGGATCCAACTGGTGGGCTGGTCAAAGACCTAATAATGCCCTAAATGGCCTCTTTTCACACTACAAAGCAGTTAAACAATAACCCAAAACAATGCTATAAAAAGCCATGAATGCACCTCATTTTCTCAAGGAATTCAAATTAATGTTATGCTGCCTATATTGTTTTGAGGACTCCATCCTTGACACAAGCACATTGGCACCATTACATTGGACAATCCACCTCACCATTGAGTGGATTTGTAAAGAGTTCTTTCATCACCATTTTCCATTTTCTTTGTTCTAAGAAGAGCTAGCTAGTGAGGGTCCAAGAGCCTTCCCTTGGAGGAAGAAGGGACTCATAGTCCCCTTTCTTCTTGGTGCTTTGTTTTCATCAATAGATCAGCCTCAAACATTGGTGACATGGGTCTTTTGGTTCTTTTTGTTTCTATGTCCCTATGCTCATGATTTTAGTTTTTATTGCATCTATTAGTTTAATTCTTAATTATAGTTTTTATTTTCTTTCCCTAACTCTTTTCTCTACAGTTGTCCTTCTCAGGAGACCCAACTGAGCTTGCAAGCACATCTTATTTTCTCACCAAGGTGACGAAAGAGGCACAACAGATTGGCGACTCCGCTAGGGAAAGGTATCAATTTCCTACCTCATTTGGGTTTATTTTGCTCTTCTTTTAGTTTTTTTAACTTGCAGGTGCACTAACCAGCCTAAGTCGACCTGCCAACTAGCCAATTCCAAGTTGAATTGAGAGAAATCCATTCGGATTTTTCGTTCTCAGTCATGCGCCACATATGCACGGGTTTTTCATCCCACAGACGCGCATCGTGCGCCCATGCGCTTGACTCACGGTTCTGTTCTGTGCACATGCGCTTTTTAACTTGTCTCTGCTCACGTGCATGCACTTTGTGCACTTTTTAACTTGTCTCTGCTCACGCGCATGCATTTTGTGCGCCTCTGTCTTCACTAGGACCCGTGCATCTGTGCAAAATTTCACATTGTAAAGTTGTTGAGATGTAGGGAAGGCCATTTGCCTTCTTAAAAATGATGTCAAGCATGTTTTAAAGCTGCACCACACTTAGTCCCCTCATCATATAAAGGGTTTAGTCAAATACACATAGGCACTTAGGAGGATAAAATCAATTTCCCTTCTTTGCTTTTTGCCACATGGATGGCTTGTTTTTTACTTACAATATAAGTTGGAAATCATTTTTAATCACATTTAACTTACATTGGGACTAGAATTTGAGTAACAATCACTTAGTATGTTCTTCTCTCATGCCTCCAAGCGATCTTGAGAATCAGAAAAAGATTGTGAAACAATTTCATCTCCCTTCAACAAACATTAAAACCTTTAGGAGAGGACAACATCCCTTCTTGGGACTCCTCTCAGTTTGCTTTTTCAAACACATCTTAACATTGTAACGAGCTCATACATGCCCACATGCTACAAAGATAGGATAGTGTTTTTTCTTTCTTAGATCAAAACACTAGGGAAGTTTAAAGATTTTGTAACGGGCCCATACATGCCCACATGTTCAATCTAGGATAGTTTCAAAGTTTTTCTTAGATTACATCACAATAGGGAGTTAAAGGGATAGTAACGGACCCACATGTCTACATGCTATCTTTCTAGGGACTTTTGAATTACGCAAGGTTGTACCAAAGGCACTTAGTTAATTAGGTAATCAAACTCTTGTAAGGACCAAGCGAAGTCCACATGCAGCAAGGTGACATCTAATTCACTAAAAATTGGCACACTTTCACTCACACACAAAAGTCACTTATCACTCACATAGCTTCTTCTTGAAACGTGGAGGTCAAAGTAAGTTTCCTTCCAAGGGATTCCGAAAACACCCCACCCTTTTCTTGACGAAACTATCCACTCCCATTTTTAATCAACGAGGTTGGTTTGCACCCCCAACCTCCCAAAGCAACTACATCTAAAATCTTTCTAAAAACTCATTAAGTTTTCCTCCACAGGAGGTGCCAAAATAAATTTTTTAGTCTAGGTAGGATTTCGGGGATAGGCATCATAACAACTCCTCATTATCTGGTTCTCACATTGTCAAAACATAGAGGTTGTCAAATAGGGAGCTGAAAATCCTCCAAGTCAAATGTTCCAATTACCATAAGGCAGGGAGATACCCGTGAAGGGTTGAAGGCCGAGGTCCGTTTGTTCTGTGCGTCCCCCCTTGAGGTACCCACCTCTTGGACGGGATCCAGCCTGTGACCCATTTCTTAGGCCGAAAATCTAAATGTCGCACTTTGACTGAGGTACCTAGTGACCAACTTTAGGACATCTACCTAGGTGGCAATTGTGGGCTGCAATTGCACCTTGATTGGATTTTGTGTGGCTATTGGGAAATATCTCTAGCTATTTCGGGATATACCCCCTTTACCCCTCATTATAACCAATTATTTCATCCTTCACTAGTTTCTCTTCCAGTGACTTCAGACCCCACTGTTGAGTACTATTGGAAGGCCCAGTGCTATTTGAGAGGCAGGACATTACGTCTTCTAGGACACAAGCATTTTCTTTCTTTTGATTTCCCCACGCGGACAAAACCCACTTACCCACATATATGCTTCTTTCTCATGTTATGTATGATGCACATCTGATTACAATTTGATTTGGATATATATATTGTTTAAACATTCAACGCAAAGGCTCTTGTTTCTATATTCCTCTCACCACTTTTTGCACACATTCACACATCTAGTCTGACATCATAGAGGAACCACAGAACCCCCATCATTCACGATGCTTGCTAAACCTCCCTCCTATATTAGGGGGAGTATCTAGTCATGCCCGCTCATCGGCACCTCCTTCACACACTCTTGTGAGTGATACTATTTTAGGATCAGCCTTGCTTGGTTCTACATTACTTGGGTCAACTTCCCAAGGTCATCTGTTCACTCGCTCTCCTTTACATGGAAGCAGGGGACCCACTTCCCCTCAACGAGGGATCACCAACCCACGTATCCCCCCTCAAGGGTCAGGTTCACAACACACTATGGTCGGAGCTAATCCTCCCCCCCCACTACAGATGCCATATTTGGCCTCTCTCAACATATCGGATCTCACCAAACTCACCAATGATCCTATATTGCATGATCCCACATGGCCTGCAATGCCAACCAAACTACCTTCAGACATACCCAAGTTTGAAGGAAAGGCAGGCGATGACCCTGCCAACCATGTCATGACCTTTCACCTATTGTGCTCCTCTAATAGCATCATGGATGATTCCATCGGACTGCGATTATTTCAACGCACACTCACTGGCCCATCGGCTAAATGGTATGTCGAAGAAAAATCAGGATCCCACGCCACTTTTGAGTCATTAGCCAAAGCATTCTTGACCTTCTTCCAATTACCCATCCGCCACGACAATGGCCTAGAACTAATTTCTAACTTCAAACAAACCTCAGACACGCACATCACTAACCACATTCACGAGTGGCGTAAGTGACGTAGTTTGTGCAAAGCAGAAACCACCAAGCAATAGTGTCTCGATTGGTTTCTTAGATCACTTGTCTCTCTCCTTGGAAAGGATGTAGCTTCCACCTTCCCTCAATCCGAAGAGGAAACCATCAGTAAGGCCCAATAGTATGACCTCATCTATGCACAGTCAGGGTATTTATACACTATACTTCCTGATCTTCCGAAACCTGTACCATTTGGCCAAGACAAACCTGGGATGTCTCACTTAGCAGACGGACTAATCGGTGCCACCACACACCACGGTCCACAACCCCAACCACCACCGATGTATGGCACACCTCAATACCCACCAGCATATGGGGGCACTTCTTATTACCCCCCACCCCCTTACCAACAACCATACCCTGTTGCTATACCACCACCCATCAATGGACCACCGCCAACACCACCCATACATCCACCTATTCCAACAACCAGTGGTACTCCCTCAACGTCAGCTTATAGTACTAGCGAAAGCATTACACCTTCCTATGTACCTTATGGATCGGTACCACCACAGAATATGTACTTCCCATTTCCTGGTCCTCCACAACCCATGGCTCCCCCACATCCTCATGTGGGGGTGAATTTTGTTCAACCCTCTGTTGTTCAACAATACCAAAATTTTGAACAGTTGAATACAGCCAATCCAACCCATCCATCAAACAATGCCAAGAAGAAAGGATGGAACAGGAATAACAACAACCCAGGTCAAGGCGAGAATCAACCCCCACAACACCAACCCACTGGGGGAAACCAGAACCAAGGGAACCAAAAACCCCAAGGGGGCAATAATAATAAACGCCAAGGGAGAAATAATGTTAAAACCATCTTCCCTTGTGCCCTTTGTGGTGATTTCGGTCATTACACTCATCATTGACCCCAGATCGCTGATTTCAAATGGTTGAAAGACTCTGTTAGTCTTCCCCATTCTCCTACGCAGCTTGCCCCTCAATAGGCACCACAACAATACATGCAACAACCCCCTCCCACCGTGCTGCAAAATCCTATTCCACATCAAGGTGTGATAAACACCCAATAGGACACACAACATCTCTCACCTCAGGCAGGACAATACCTCAACCCCAACAATCCAGCGGATCGTACAATTCTCCTCACCAGTGAGGAAGAAATCCTTTTGCAAATGCGTAATCGTCAGTATCATGCCCCCTCCGAGTCTACTCCCATCCCTCCAGAGACAAACCCTACACTGATGGGACCCCCGTTGGTGATCCCTCACCCTTCCTCCGAACCACCGCTTCGCATCCCTCGCATCCCATTGTGCAGGAATGTCCACAACCCACAGGCTAAAGAAGCTCATAACTATAGTTTGGTAGACGACTTAGTGCAATCCCCAGCTTCCATATCAGTTTTGGAAGTCCTCCAGACTTGTCCTACTCAGCGGAAATCATTGCTTTCTGCCTTAGGGGCAGTCGACCCTGCAGAGGGACTCATCACCTTTGATCTTGACATCGAAGAACGTCATCTTCTCGCCTTGATCCCTTTTCAAATACCAGTGAAAACACGAAACATCATAGTTCATCAATGTATCATCGATGAAGCTGCATCTACATGCATCATGTCCAAAACAGTATGGCAGAAACTCGGTTCCCCAAAACTCATACCCTCTGCCATCACATTACGAGCTTATGACGGATGTCCATCCTCTCCTGAAGGGCTCTTCCAAAATGTCCCCGTCGAACTCGGGGGCAAGACTATTCTTATCGATATCGAAGTTATCGACGCCCCGCTTGATTATAATATCTTGTTCGGTCGTAGCTACATGTACGCTATGAAGGAAGTGACATCTTCCGTCTTTCGGACAATGATGTTCCCTCACAATGGGAAGATCGTTACCATTGACCAAGTCTCACATTATGAGCCTAACCCCTCTGCCAACATCGATAACATTCTTCCTCTCATCCACACAAGCCATGACACATATCCACTCGTCGAGATGGGTCCTGGGATTTTTAAAGATCCATCCTTGTTAGGAACATATCATGGAGCACCACCACTCCTACACCCTTCCAATCAAGTGTGTGTCATATCATCTAACGGAACTCATACAGAGGATACCCTTCCTCCTACAAAGGCTTCTATCATACCTAACGTCCCACCCGTCACAGAGCCCCCCCCTCAAGAACCTCCTGGACACTCGTCGACCCCACCAGTCTACGATTCCACCTCTCCCCAAGGACATAGTCCATTTTGGGAGACAGTTCCCCAACCCCTCACTCAAATTCCCTTCTTTTACCCTCCACCCGGTATCGAATATTTCCAGGTAGCCGCAACGCTCACACTACCTAATATGGTGTTAGCAATCCTAGTTTGGTATTTACACCCACCAGAGATGGTCCCTCGACCATCCCTTCCTCCCCAGGAAGGAATCCCCACGATGATTCCCATCCTTACACCCACCACCCCCCCACTCACTAAGCCCCCTGCTACAGCTGGGGGCAGGAGAAAGAAGAAGGAGCCCACTGCTCCACTTCCTCCACACATCCCACCACCTTGTGCACTATGTGAGAAAGAGGGCCACCAAACCAACAACTATCCATCACTACCTGAATTACAGAATTTGATCCCCCTCAATCAAACTCCCCCAACACCCGCCACTACTGCTAGTCCCACCACTACCACCCATCCTTCCAGTAGTAAAGGGTTGAGGACCAAATATTCTTGTGCTATATGTTCAGAGTATGGCCATTATACCCACCATTGCCCAGCACTACCATGTTTTCGACAGACATTAGCCACAGTGCGCCAGAACTTCCAGAACAACCCTAGCCCTACTACGTCCTCCTCAAAAAATATCACTGACATTCATTATGTCACCACTTCAGTCAATGAACGTATGAGATTCCCTTTCTCTCTCTGCGATTCATTAGCTCATTTTACATACCAGTGTCCTATGATCCTTGAATACATGAAACATCAATTGCCCTTGCTTCACCAACCCGCAGAGGCAATAATTAACATTACCTCGTCACTAGAGGCTCTTCATGTCATTTCTCACGAACCTGAGGCACTCCCAACACCTCCATGGTTCTTAGATGACGTATCTAAGGATTCACCCCCCAACCCCCCCAACTCTCCCGCTCATTCCCCTATGGACACTCTCCACCCAACCACCACGGGTACCCCCCAGTACTTCAATATATGGTTTATGACGAGTGAACCCTCACCATCTCCTAACAACATTCCCCCTGCTTCTTCACCAAGGGGTAACCACACGCCCACTGTCACCACGATCACTCCTCATGACCCCTTGTATTCCCATCACTTCCAATGCGACGAAGAAATACTCGAAGAATTAAACCACCCAAACTCTCCCTGGGATGAGCTACACCATCGCACATTCTTCTCTCCGTAGGAAAACCCCATGCCTCCTAACCAAAACCCCATTTACGCGGTCGAAACCAAGGATTTTATCCCATCAAGGCCTATCGACTGGTTCAACAATACCATTCCTTCCCCTTATTCTTTTGAAGAAGGAAATATGGCCAGCATTTCCCCCACCATCAAAATTGACATTTCCATTAAAAATGGCATTGACGAAGCAATTACCATAGGAGCTGCTTGCACTCCTCAGGAAATCGCCGCATATAAAGCCCTCTTCCAGGAATATAGGGACATTTTTTCCTGGTCATACACAGAAATTCCTGGCCTCGATCCCTCTATTGTCGAACATTGCATCGACACCTAGCCCGACATCACACCAGTTCGCCAAAAACAACGACCGCTACACCCATCTAGAGCCGCGGCTATCAAAGTCGAAATTGACAAGTTACACACTGCCGGTTTCATTTACCCCATTGCCTATACCTCATGGGTTTCCAAACCTGTACCCGTTAACAAAAAATAGGGCACTATACGTGTCTGCATAGACTTTCGCGATCTCAATCACGCATGTCCCAAAGACAACTTTCCAACGCCTTTCATCGATCAAATTATCGATGACTATGCGGGCCACGAGGCTCTCTCCTTTATGGATAGATTCTCTGGTTATAATCAAATTCAAATTCACCCCGCCGATCAATATAAAACAGCATTCACTACCTGTGGGGTACGTTTGCATATCATGTCATGTCGTTCGGCTTAAAGAATGCCGACGCAACTTTCCAGTGGGCTATGACATACATATTTCACGATTTGGCCCACATCATCCTCGCCTACTTGGATGACCTCATTGCTCGATCCAAAAAACGTACCCAGCATCTCGATGATTTACGAATCATCTTTCAATGGTGTCGTCAGTACAACATCCGCTTGAATTCTCTCAAGTGTGTGTTCTGCGTCACCGCAGGGTGCCTCCTCGGTTTTATTGTTTCCCAAAGCTGTATTACCGTGGACCCCCTCAAAGTCCAAGCTATCACCAAAATTCCACCTCCCCGGAATTTATGACAACTTTAGAGTCTATAGGGAAAAGCTAACTTTCTTAGACGCTTTGTCCCAGATTACACCATCCACGCACATGGTTTCCTTTGCTTACTACGTCACGACATCCCATTTCACTGGGACGACCACACCCAACAATCATTTGATGATCTTAAAGCAACGCTTTCCAATGAACCTTTAATTAGTGCACCTGACTATAATCACGACTATATCCTTTACATATCATCATCAGTTGTATCAGTAGTCGACGTCCTCGTCCAGCTCGGAGATGACAATCGTGAACATGTCATCTATTACGTTAGTAAAAACCTCTCAGGGCCACCCTTGAAATATAAACACGAAGAGAAACTTGCTCTTGCAGTTGTCCTCGCAGTCCAAAAACTGCGCCATTACATTCTGCTTCGTACCACAAATGTCATCATAGATTCCAACCCTATGCAGTACTTGCTCAGTCATCGGCAAGTTAACGACAAATTCTCTCAATGGATCGTTATCCTTCAGGAATACGACCTCAAGTTATCAACACCTAAGAGTAAGAAGGTCCTCATTCTCGCCGAACTTTTCATGACCCTCTCCTCTGACACCACCAATGCCCCCGTCAATACAGACTTTCCCAACGAACATCTCTTTTACATCACTTCAGATGATCCTTGGTACGATGACCTCCTCTTCTACCTTCGAACTCAAAATTTCAGTAACCACATTTCATGAGATGATTGTCGACGTATTCGCCATCAGGCCCCCCACTACCCTCTCATCAGAGACATCCTCTACCGGCGGGGCGTCGACACCATTCTTCGTCGATGCCTGACTATTGACGAGGCTGATAGAGTCTTAAACGACTGCCACAATGACACATGTGGGGGCCATCTTTTGGTTATATCCACTGCTCAAAATATTATCCGAGCCGAATACTTTTGGCCTACCTTGTTTCATGATTGCATTCATGCCGTGAAATGATGTGAGCAATGTCAGCTCTACGCCAACAAAGCCCACGCTCCCCCCGCTCTTCTTCACCCTGTCATTACTGCCGACCCTTTTTGTAAATGGGGCATCGACTTTGTGACTTGTAATCCCCCCTCCAGCAATGGTCACAAATACATCGTTGTCGTCGTTGATTACTTCACCAAGTGGGCCGAAGCTATGCCCACTTTCAACAATACCGTTGACACTGCAATGCGTTTCTTATTTAACCACGTCATATCCCACTTTGGAGTACCCCTCCAAATTGTTTCCGATCATGGAAAACACTTCGAGAATGATATCTTCGTCAAACTCTCATCTCGGTTAGGCTTCTCTCACGAGTTTTCTTCACCATATTACCCTCAGTCTAACGGACAGGTCGAGGTAGTTAACAAAGTCCTCAAGACTATGTTACAGTGCATGGTTAATAAACATAAAACCAATTGGCATCATATGTTATTTTCTACTCTATGGGCTTACCGAACGACTGTAAAAACTTCTACTGGTTTCACACCATTTCATTTAGTCCATGGGGTTGAGGCCACTCTCCCCATCGAGTGCAAAATTCCCACCTTACGCACCGCAATTGAGCTATTACCCGACACTGCTCCAATGGAGCAGCACTTGCTGAACTTGGAGTCTCTGGATGAAGATCACCGATCTTCCTTACAGAACAATGAGGCAGCTAAAAAATGATCCAAGACTACCTTTGATCGCCATGTCAACCTTCGCTCATTTCGCGAAGGTGACCTCGTCCTGGCTTACGATATCGCTCATGATACCTTTGGCCATGGAAAATTCGAGTCACTCTGGCATGGCCCATACATCATTCAACATTACCTCACCAAAGGCACATATATCCTGGCCTCTCCCGAAGGCCTTTCTCTCAGAGAACCCGTCAACGGGTTGTATCTCAAGAAATTTTATGCTTAAACGTAGTCATTCTACTTTAGGTTATTTCTTTTCTAGCATTTTTAATCTTTTTCTCCTTCCCTCACGTCTAAATTATCCTTTGTGCTATGAAAGATGCTTCATCCACTAGCCTACCACATCAGTTACGCCGATGGCGCCAGCCATTGGACACAAAATCTTGCTTCGGCTGCTTGGGCTCTCTACACCCCCTCACATGAAATGCTCCATTCGAGCGGCATATGTTTGGGGTCAACAACCAACAACCAAGCCGAATACACTGTTGTCCTTGGCTTCCTAGCCGACGCCCAACATCATCATATTCGTCACCTTAGCGTCTTCCTTGACTTTCAACTAGTCGTTCTCCAACTCAACAATGTGTACCATGTCCGTGATCCTTGCCTCTTTCGTAAATACCTGCAGGTTAGGCTTTTATCTCGACATTTTGATTCCATTACATTTACACATATTCCAAGACAATTGAATCATATTTCAGATAACCTAGCTAATATTGTGTTAGACTGGCATATATCACATCAAGCTACCTCTACACATACATAAACATATCACAATCCTGTCATAGCATATACATCGAATAGACATCATCAAAACATTAACCAAAAACATGTAAACACCACATAGATCTTAAAAAATGTATACTCATGTATATATATAGGTCCATCGTGCCATCCAAATGTTTACATACAAAAAATACATGTATCCGCAGGCCAATACAGCACCTCGGTACAAAATGGGCTCACCAGCCTATATACAAAAAATATATATATACATCAAAATGCCTTAGAACACCACTCATGGTGCCTCTAGAGAACCACCGCCTGCTCCTCCCTCGGGTGGTGGTGGCCCACCACCTCCTGCCCGAGGAGGTGGTGGTCCACCCCCTGCCGACCCCTCCTGCCCTGGCTGCAGTCGTCCGATCATCAACGCAACAGCCACTGCTGCTCGTCTTACTATGGCCCGCCATGGTGGCGGCACCCCCACACACTGCTCCAGGAAAGTCTCGTCATGGATGCGAGACCATATGCCCTCCGACATATCCTGTAAAACCGTCTCCAGACGACGGTGTATGTCCTCAAAATCAGCTGCGGTCGCCGCCGGAGGAGAATGTGATGGCCCAGCACCAGGGTCATCAAACCGGCACCTCCTCGCTGCCCTCTCAGGCTCAGCTGGTCGCATCGCAACATCATCACACCAACGTCTCTCTCCCCGCTGTGGTCTCTCTGGCGCTCTCTGCAACTCCACATCGCACCCACGAGGTGCCACATCTGCACATACAAACAAACACCAGATAGTATCAGCATCTGTATCATATACATAAGGCATGCTATCTCAAAAAACACAAAACATACATATCAATCTCATCAAATCAACATACCTCGATGGTCAAAAACCTCCCCTGGAGGTAGCACCATGTTCGGTTCATCCCGGAAGTCAACCCCGATGTAGGGGTACCGAAGTATCACCTGCGGCATCTGCCGCCATACCTGCGCCACCTCTGTAGAAAAGAAGTGGCCACCTTCGCCACCACCATGGCGAAGCAACACAGTCGACCACCGCCTCAACCGCAGCTCTCATGCCCCAGACGCACCCAATAGAATCCTCGGGCGCAACATCGACACCCTCTCTAGAAACCAGACCACTAGGATGGACCTAAAAGCAAAATCCCTTGTATGAGTAGACCGACAGTGGTCCAACTGCGCCACCATCCTCGCATGCAGCGTTAGCCCCCAAGCGAAACGCTCACTGGCCAACACTCTCTCCAGCACTAGAAGTTGGCCACCACTGATCCGCTGGGTCGCCAGTGGCCCATACACCCGCACAATCATCACTGCTATACAGCGATGCGCCAGGGAATCAATAGACGCAATGCTCACAACCATCCCGGACATAAAGTTCTAACCCGAACAATATCTCTGGCCAATAGTCTCGAGCTACGTACCCCTAGGCAGAACCGACTCTGTTGGTAGGGACGTTCCCCGAAAGGGAAGCCCAGTCAAGAAATATACATCCTCCACCGCCGTGAAGGGGATCTGCTCTCCTCGCACGAGGAAGCATTGCAGCTCCAGACTCCACATCTGGATTAGGAACTGTAAGAGATACTCTTGTGCCCGTATCAATGGGCACTCAAAGAACTTTAGCATCCCACAGGCTGCCAAAGTTGCACGCACACCTGGCCCCTCAATGGCCACAGCATCTAGCAGCTGAGACCAGTCTTGCTCTCGCCACCCCACTGGCATCGTCACAACCGTCCACCTACAGACACAACCCAGAGTCCTATATCAGCTCAAGAAACCATCAACAACATCGAAAAGACTCATTTTTATACACCTAAACCTTGCCTCATAAGCGTGGTTTTACTACCCAAAGGCACGCACACATGCGCGCCTATTCACTACACAGGTGCGCATAAGTGCGCACCTCTTTACTTCATAGGCACGCTCCCACGTGCACTTGTTCACCATACAGGAGTGCATAGATGCGCACTTGTTCAACCTACAGATGTGCATCTGTGCGCGCCTGTTCAACCTACAGACACGCACTTGTGTGCGCTTGTTCAACCCACAGGCGCGCCCTTAGAGCGCGCCTTAAATCTCCTCTACCGTGCCCCCATGTGTGTATATTTGGTAGACAGGCGCGTGCATATGCGCGCCTATTACCGGATCGCCCACGCATGTGGGGCCCATATCCCCTAAATGTCTCTGTACAGCCCCCCGTACAGCCCCTGCCCAAAAAATGAAATCCTATTTTCTATGCAGGATGATCAGACCACTAACCTGTCACTTGCTAATCACCAATCGGATGCCTCATCCTCCCCGAATCTCCAAATCTCCTCTAAAAATTGCTCGTCCAGTCACTATTGCAGTAGGTACAAATGAGGTGGCAATGTGGGCCCTACAGCTATATATAGGCCTTTTGCCAAACTTCTACTCACCATTCCGGGAGCCCACAGTGTCCATTTTTCAATCTGTCTTCAGCCACGGGATCAACATCCCATCATCTAGATCACCGCAGTCCCTAGGTCTCTTTTCATCCTAAGCCCCCGGGGTGCCTTTTTTCATACCATGGTCAGGTACGCATGCGCATAGTCACACTTATCAAATACATGCTCATATCTTCGATTCTCTTCAGATATTGTTCACTTTGGGTATTTGGTTTTCATGTGTGTAGGTACTTGCTCATCATACATCGACACAACCCCTTCAGGTATATACTCAACACTGGCATGTAGTCTTTCCTACTGTATCGCACTTACATTTCGAGTCACACCCTCTGATATTTGCCTCTAGGATCCCCATTCCCGGCTCTGCAGTACCCACACCTCCATTTGCATCTTCGGTACTGTTACCTGGTAGCATTCTTACCCACATGAGTTGTCCCATTCATAGCACCTTTTGACACTTTTGACACTCATGTTGTTTTTCAAAACCCTTTAGGGATGGGAGTACTGATAGTCTTTCATCATGTTGCGAATCAACCACATACTCCTTCTCCTCATTTTGCTAGCTTTCCCACACAGACTCCCAGATTATCTCTTCTCGGTTCTATTTTTTAACTGCACCTCCGCAGTATCATGAACCCTCCATTTCACCCACAATCAGTTTTCCCATCTGCAAACCTACCTTCATTTCACCTACCTCATACATAAACTCACCAATGGGGCCCCCACCATTCACCAGTTTTCCAAGCAAATTATGCCCTACATGGGCCACCCATATCACACTGGGGCACCTGTTTCTGTATTTGTACATTTCTCCCCAATTATTCATTATTTATTGTACAAATGCCTTTATTTTTTAGTCGTTACATTACCCTTTTTGTCATCACCTTTGGCGACCTGCTTCCCTCTTTTTTGGCCAGCCGCAACCCATGTCACCCTTGGTTGGAGCACTACTTATCATCTTCCCTGGCCTGACATCGTCCATATCTTCAGCGTACCCCACAGGTCACTTACCTCTACCCTCTGAATTTGTTCACCTTGTCCTGCCTCTGGCACAACTTATCACCGGTCTTGTTGTCCCCCTGACACTCGACCTCGTTGCACGGTTGCGGCCACTTTTTATCTCATACATCCTCCAACCAAGGGCAGTCTTGAGTCTTCCCACATCTTGACTTTGTCCATGTACCTCTTCCACTTCCTCACCTCAATAGATTTCACGAAGCCCTTTGCTTCTGGGAGTCGCATTCCCCTTTTGTCGACATCAGCACAATTTTCCAGAAGGGCGATAGTATCTTGATTCTCATTCTCCACTCAATGAGAGATCTCGGATGGCACAGGGTGAAACACCATTGCTCCCTACTGTCGTTGACCCCCATAACATTCAACGCTAACACTTTCTCATGTTACGATGGGTCTTACTTTGCGACTATTGCAGTTATTTCTCTCATTTTCCGAAGACCTCTGAACTTGGATGGGCTATCAATGCCCACATAATTGCTGCTACTTATTACCGTGGTCACTGCCTACTATTCAGAGTATGTTCATTTGTAGAATTGTCTTTTGCCTTTATCACAACTTCCCCCGAGGGCACTTCAGTTGTCTACACCAACGCTTCAGTCATATTTTTCAGAGTTACATGACACGATCATGGGGCATGCCTACCTCGTTTGTACATAGTTTTATATTTTACACACCTCATGGAAGGTCGGGTCCTACCGGTTCCTTTTTACCTCCAACGGATCACTCTGGAAATTCATACTATTACGCTCTCTTACAACAACATTCTCAATAGAAGAAACATTTATGTATTTCGGCTATACGTATGCTCCTAACCTCATCCATCAGGGGGCATCTGTTATCACTGAAATTTTGCCTGCACATGGTTACAAGAACTCAGCATCGTCAAACAATGATGAAGTCATTCATGGACCTGAATTAATACCACAGCATTCAAAAAGGTCAAAAAACTATACAAAGTAGTGAAACATTGAAGAGCGCTTTGAAGACATTGGGCGCGTGCGCGCATGCGCGGAACAGGAACGTAGAAATCGCGCACATGTGCATGATGCGCGACTATTAGCGCAAAAAGCCGCACACCTGCTAAACGACGCATTTATGGAAGTGGTTGGCCTCCCAACCACTTATGGTTCATCTCCCAAGCCGATTTGACCCTCAAATCTAGGCTGGATCTGACTGGTGGGATGGTCAAAGACCTAATAATGCCCTAAATGGCCTCTTTTCACACTACAAAGCAGTTAAACAATAACCCAAAGCAATGCTATAAAAAGCCATGAATGCACCTCATTTTCTCAAGGAATTCAAAGTAATGTTATGTTGCCTATATTGTTTTGAGGAATCCATCCTTGACACAAGCACATTGGCACCATTACATTGGACAATCCACCTCACCATTGAGTGGATTTGTAAAGAGTTCTTTCATCACCATTTTCCATTTTCTTTGTTGTAAGAAGAGCTAGCTAGTGAGGGTCCAAGAGCCTTCCCTTGGAGGAAGAAGGGACATTGGTGACATGGGTCTTTTGGTTCTTTTTGTTTCTATGTCCCTATGCTCATGATTTTAGTTTTTATTGCATCTATTAGTTTAATTCTTAATTATAGTTTTTATTTTCTTTCCCTAACTCTTTTCTCTATAGTTGTCCTGCTCAGCAGACCCAACTGAGCTTCCAAGAACCTCTTATTTTCTCACCAAGGTGACGAAATAGGCGCAACAGATTGGTGACTCCACTAGGGAAAGGTATCAATTTCCTACCTCATTTGGGTTTATTTTTCTCTTCTTTTAGTTTGTTTAACTTGCAGGTGCACTAACTAGCCTAAGCCGACCTGCCAACCAGCCAATTCCAATTTGAATTGAGAGAAATCCATTCGGATTTTTCGTTCTCGGTCGTGCGCCACATATGCACGGGTTTTTCATCCCACGGACGTGCATCGTGCGCCCATGCGCTTGACTCACGGTTATGTTCTGCGCATGTGCGCTTTTTAACTTGTCTCTGCTCCAAGAGCCTTCCCTTGGAGGAAGAAGGGTCTAAGAGCCTTCCCTTGGAGGAAGAAGGGACTCATAGTCCCCTTTCTTCTTGGTGCTTTGTTTTCATCAATAGATCAGCCTCAAACATTGGTGACATGGGTCTTTTGGTTCTTTTTGTTTCTATGTCCTTATGCTCATGATTTTAGTTTTTATTGCATCTATTAGTTTAATTCTTAATTATAGTTTTTATTTTCTTTCCCTAACTCTTTTCTCTATAGTTGTCCTACTCAACAGACCCAACTGAGCTTGCAAGCACCTCTTATTTGCTCACAAAGGTGACGAAAGAGGCGCAACTATCCACACACATCTGAGATACTAACATGTTTGTCACACTGCGCTCACTCTGATGCTCCCAATGCAAAGGAACATTACCTCACTCCTGTCAACACAGGTGTGAAAAGAGGCAAGTGAAACCCCAAACTCACTCCTAGTCAGTAGGTGTGAAAAGACGTCATACTCTACAGCCTCACTCCTTTCCACGCAGGTGTGAAAAGAGGTTGTCCACAAGTGTCAAAAATCAACCCATCAAATCCACCCACAACTGTCCACAAACACTGTAAATTGGTTGTCCAAAATATGCCATGAGTTGTCCAACTGGCACTAAATGTGAGGTACCTTCAGATCTGAAGTTTACCCACTATTTTGGACTGTAAACTTGCTGTCCAAAACAACCAACAAATCTGATATAAAAACTCACAAAATTGCCCCCAAAAGTGCTCCAAAATCAGCAAGTCTAAGCCACCTTTGGCTCTGATACCTTGTAGATTTTATGAGGTTCTGTGAGGCTGCCACCTAAGGTCTGTCTTTGACCTTAGTATGGCTCTAAGTTTCAAATGTATGGCTGTCTTATTTTGCTTTTTTAGGACAACAAACAATCATCCAACTTTATGCTCAATGTTTTGATGGTTAAGTGCTCTTTTAAGGTGCCCTTACAAGTGTTTTCTTTACTCAATGTTAGCACATGCAATATAACTTAAAACACATAACACTACCTCTAGATATTTAACTTTAAAATGATGATCTACACTTCTAAGCATGCATAAATTTGACACAGGTATTTTTGGTCAACATGACCCTGGATAACCCCCCCCCCCCCCCCCCCCCCCCCGGGGAAAACCAGTTTGGAATATATGTCTATATAATGGGGAAATAGATGGTGGAATACAACAAGTACAAAATATAGATGAACCTGTTATAATAGAATCTTGTCTCAAGTTGAATTACAATTCCAAACCAAGCAAGAGCGCCCTAGCAAGGGGCATCCCTCATAAATGCTGCCAAATCCACCAAAACTACTGTAGATGCCAACTGGAAGCTCTGATCTGGAAACCCCTCCACAGTAATCAAGCATTGATTAGTATCCTCCCTCTGAAATAGACTTCACTACAATCTGAGAGGTGAAAGTTATCCCCACTGATGATGTGCCCTCCTCCTCAAGTGCACCCTCGTCGAAAGTGAAATCTCCCCACTAAATAACTGAGGCTCAAAGTTGGATGTCTCTCTCCATGAAAGAAAGAGCCCTAGATCTATCCTCCTCATGCAACTAACCTCATCTCAAGGCTCCCTATCCTCCTCTCCAGGTGATAAAAACAAGGAACAAAATGCGCCTCCTCTAGTAAATGTGCCCCTCCTCCATGTACCATGCCCTCCAAGGAATGAATGATAAACCTCCATGGATAACCTCTCCATGCAAGCTCAATTCAACAAGAGATTCCTCCTCAAGCTCTCAAGGGTTTCTACTCAAACCCTCATCAAGTGCGCCCCTCCTCTCCTTGAGAAATGTGCCCCTCCTCTTCTCCAAAACTCACAAGTGAAGAAATGAATCTCAAAAGTACACTATACCCTCCTTTAGCCTCCTTTGGCTAAGCCCTAAAATATCAATGGCCTAGATCCAATCTAGCCAATTCTAATCAATGGGTGAGATCTCATCCAAAAATAACACTAAGGAAACTCACTTTCCTTAGTTTCTTTATGTCTATTAATTCACCCACATTGTAAATTAATTGTCACTTTAATGCTTAAGTGACATATTTCACTTTTGACTTAAATATCCTAAGTCAAGGTGAAATTAGAATCATAAAGTAAAGTACAAGTATAATAGTCTTCCCCCTTTGTGCTTAGAGACTCATAAGCACATGGGGACCACTTTCCAAGGTACCCAAATCTCAACATTTGGGGCAAAATCTATCAGGTAGGGGATGCTGCAAACACCACTAACCTATCAGCCATTGAATTGAGTGCCTGCTTAACATGAGTGATGTTAAATGATAATAGGTTTGAAATGAGCATCCAAACAACTTGGGTATAACGTTTAAGCAACTTGTTGCTAGGTGAGTAAATTTTACGTACAGGGTTTAACACAAGCTCGGAATCACCAAAGACTCTAAGGTGACCACAACCAAGGTTATATGCATTTTTTATGCCTAACAATAAGGCCTCAAACTTAGTAACGTTGTTCGTGCAAGCAAATTCTAACCTATAAGATAAATTGTGAATTTTACGTATAGTAGAATATAGAATAATGTCAACTTCATTACCTTCGTTTGAGCATGATCCATCAAAATGCATGTGCCACATGCCATCGTCAAAATAGATTGGTTCAAGGATAGTGTCACCCTCATCAGAAAAGATAGAGTATACTCCCAAATATTCCTCAAGATAATTTGCGTTGGGTTGGGGAACACTCTCTATATATGGTGAAATTCTTCCATCTCGTAGGACTATAATGTTCTTTCCGTTCCTAGGGATAAACATATGTGTTCCATCAAGAGAAAGATATACATCCGTCAAATATTTCCAGTCTCTTCCTAAAATAATTGAATAATTTCTTATTGGCATATCAATTACCTGGGTGTTGAGGGTTTTTCTTATTTCAAGATGTGCACATAGAACTAAGGTTACATATTTGATTTCACCTACAGTTGATTGTTGCAGACTGTTATAAGAGAGAATGCTTCTCGAATTTTCATTAATGAACGATAAGCCAGGCTCTTCCATGATAATTTTTGACATTACATTTGGACCATACCCGCCATCAATTAGGCAACAAAGGGCTATTTTATCCATAATCTTTACATACATATAAAAAGGGGGATTTTTTACAGGTTTCCTAAAATTATTTACACCTATTTTATTTTCATTTGAATCCTCTTATTTTGACTCTTCAAAAAGATTGGCTATAGTAGAGACTTTAGCTTCCATAAAAAATTTGAGATGCTTTTGTTGTTCAGGGACAAGGAACATGTCCAAAAGAGTAGCATCGGCCTTGATATTATCCAATTGATTAAAGATGTTGTACTTATAAGAGGGAAGAGGGGAAGGCATTCCCTGAGTTTTTGGAACTCTGACAACTTGTGTATTAGTGCTCTGAGAATACGTGCTTGGTGTGGAAGAAGTACGAGGAGGATCATATTTTCCCTTGGTGGTGTAGGATTTGTTCCTGGTATTGATTATCATAACATCCTCAGGTTTGACCCAATCTAGAACCATGATTGTGGTATCATTCCTTTTTCCAAAGATCTTGTATCTGTCATTTTTCTTAACTTCGCAAGTAATTTCTTCATGGTTTTATTCACAGAAGTTACACCAACTACGAGACATAATGGCCTTTGGTTGAAAGGTATTTTCATTAGTATTCCTAAAAGGCACCGAGGAAGAAGAATATGCGGCAGGGGTGGGAAAAGAAACACTTCCCTTTCATTCATAGGCTATCATCCTATTGTTCATATCCTGGATGAGTTGCAGGAGGGCAGACATATCTGTTTGCTTGACTGAGTCCCCTTTAGGGAGACCCGTTCTTTCGAGTTGCTCTTCATATTCTAGACAAGTATGAAGAGCGGAACCAAGGTTGTCTATATCCTTTTCTTCGAGCCTATAACAATAAGGGGAATGTAGCGCATTATAATAATGCATGAAAGCGACTTGGTTTTGGGGGTGAATTAGTTCAGGAATTTGATTGTATAGTTTGGTGAAGTGAAGGTTAAAGGACTTAATGGTTTCATCATCATTATAGGCAATATTGTTGTATTCCATTAACTACTCTGTTGAACTTTTGGACTATCCATAAGTGGACTTGAACCAATAAACCAATTCTTCCCATGTGGAAAGAATTTTAGGAGGGAGGTCAAAAAAATCTGTCGTAGTTTTCCCTTCAAGGGAATTAACAAATAAGTGCATGAAAGTATCATTTTCGTTGGCCCTGATGTTATGACAAGCATTGGAAAATGATACTAAGTGTTCATTTGTAGAAACAATATTATTCCCCGAGAACTTAGGAAGATGTTCCTAAAAATTTGGTAATGGGTGAGTAACAGTTTCCAGATTCAAGGGAGAAGACACGTGCCATGGAGTGTTCATATCATCTTCTTCGAACTTGAAAAGCCCATATTTATTTATCACTTTAGTAGGATTGGTAGTGGATTGTACATGGATATGGTGGTTGTATATACTACCAATTATTGACGAATCATAAGGTTGGGAGGAGGAGGCACCTCTAGTTCCACTACCACTTCCTGCAGATGTCATGTTGAAGGTAATAGGTATAGGTGATGAAGGTGAACTAGCAAAATATGACAAAGTTCTCCTTAGAGCACTTCCTTGAGTTGATAGAACAAATTTCCTTCTTCCCATTTCAAAAATAGGAGTAGCTTCAGGGGACAATCCTCCTCTTCTTCGAGAGATATGAGGATTTGAGGACATGAAAATAAAAACCAAGGACTTAGGAAAAGAGACGTTACAACTGATTTCCGGGATGCCTTTGCCTAGCTTCCCAAAGTTAAAAAATACTTATATCTCTTTCAACTACTTCTCAAGAGCACTCAAGTTCAGCTCGAGTACTAGCAGTTTATAAAATAGTGTTGAACAAGGTTAAGGCAATGCTAGTTTGGTCGTGAACACCATTTCCAATATTGGGATATCTTGTGACAAGTGTTGTCATGGAAAAATCAGTCAAGGAGTATTTAAACAAAACTGAAAAATTTAAAGATAATCGTGAATACAATCAACCAAAGAGATATGGAAGATCTCCCCATTATGGTCGCCAGATAAATGTTGAGAAAAAAGGTATGCAAAAGCTTACTCAAGCATTTTCAGACCTTGTTGGGCTAAGACAAGATAGTTGGGAATGTTACCCGGGGTTTATAGCCTAAAAAACAATCGCTTAATTTACAAGTATTAATTACAGAGGACCAATGTTTTTTTTTATGTGTTGTATATGTTAATGCAAAAGAAGTAAACTTTAAACAGAGTTACATGAATGTGTAAAAAAAATACAAATGTATATATGGAGATTAAGACAAAAGAATGAACTAGATCATTAAAAGACATGTGTGAGACTGGACCAGTAATCTAATTTTTCATTTATTTCATTCTAAGATACAAAACTGAGTTCTCTCTACAAACCCCTGCGAGGGTAAGGACCAAAATCAAATTTACAAGCCTTCGATGGGCACCATACAAAAAGCCTCTGATAATCAAGAAGAAAAAACGAAGCTAAAGATCTGGATCATCCTATCACAAAATCTTGTCACTTGACTCTGCAAGATATTATTTATCAGTCATGAAACTCAATTCATGCACAAGCAAAAATACCCAGACCATCAAAGATAAATAATACACCTTTAAAACAAGTTGTTGAAATATGTGATTCAGTTTTTTAATCCCGCTACCTTCAATAAGACCATGTTGCCATCAAGAGGATTAAGATTTCTAGTAAACTCAAAATGAATGAAAGTTGAAAATATCTCACTAGTATAAAGCAAACCTTATGGTTGTAGTTCTCCTTCTATTTTCTCCTCTTTGTCTCCTCGTCTCATTGGGATTTTATTCCTCTTCAGTAAGTTATGATAGTTCAACTACCTTCCTTTAGTTAAGTCAAATTAACTTAACTAATTAGTTTGAGACAAATGAATAATAATAATATATAAATAAGGGTCTTAAATAATAACTAGATAGGTGGGACCCCTTGTGACTCCCATTTATTTCATTTTATAATAACAAATATCCAAATCATTTAGTTCAAAACATCTCTTTGTAACCCCCGCTTCATATACATATACTCAAATAATAAATATCAACATAATGTAATATAATCATGTCCCCAAAAATAGCATCATATCCAAGTTGTCCATTAAAAAATGCTCAAATGAATGTTGTTGTCCAAAACAATGTCAAATGTATGCTTGATGTTCAAAAATTTATAAAAATAAAAATATTGTCTTCAACATATAAAAAAACCTCAATTATCAAAATCCATATTTACTATGTGAGGAATTGGGCCTCTTCTCACTGTTGTCCCCTTTTTATTTCTCTATGGAATCCTTTGACTGGTTAGAACCTTGAGGCTGAATGGCACTAATAACATGAGAACAATCATCCTTAAGATGAAGGCGAGAGGAGACTGATTTAGCAGACTCTTTGGATGAGTTGGATTGAGTGGCTATTTATTTTCCCTTGTCCTGCACCAGCTCGGGGACATTTGTTTTTAATCTTTTACTAGCATGTGATGACTACATAGGTGAGAGAGAAGGATCAGCTTGGGAAACTTGATTTTTTGGTGGTGGAGGGGGTAATGGAAATGATACAATGGGCCAACTGTGGTGGTGAACAACAGGTTGATGGAAAATATCTTGTCAACAATCATTGGCAGGCAGTTCTGGTTGCATTGACACATGGGGAGGGACTCAGACACCAGAGATATTTTGATGTGCTTGGAAGGGAGGTCTTTCTGGTCGGGGCTGGAGGATTCCTTGGCCTACTAGGTTTAATTCCTGAGGGTCAACATTGAAATGTATGGAGAAATGAGGTATTATATGACCTCTCTGCCGATTTCCCTTGCCTCTGTTACCTATACCATTATTTCCCATCCTAAAAAAGTTCATCCTTTACCAATATTCAATGAATCATGAAAAATTATTAATAATCCGTGCATGAAACTCTACCTAAATAAAATCGAAAGTTGGCTCTATTATCCACCATAGAACACATGCAATCCATCCATTAAAAAACTTCATCAATCAATTGACATCTGAACAGGGAGTGATAGGGTCATTGGGAATATGAGGGGTTTGTAATGTGCGAAAGATGGTAGTATGGATGGGACAAGATACACAAATATTGTTCAAGCAATCACAAAAATAATCAAATTGTGTATGTATCCAACTCTCAAACAACAATCATCAACTAAACTCCGTATCCATTGTTTTCATACAAATTTCTCCTTTAAAATGCTTAATAATATAACATGGAGTGTTATATGTGTATCTCGTAAAATGAAGGGAAGGTAATGTGCGAAAAATGATACAATGAAAGGGAACCAAATGGTTAATGTTTTATTATTTTCCATATAAAACAACACCATTACCATCAACAACAAAATTACCAACGCTTCTCTATTTCAAAATTTAAATCCAATACTGTTGTTTCAAAAATCCAAGACTGTTTACTGTGCATTTTTAAATTGTATTCACAAAATTCTTTTAATAAACAATTGTACCAAGAAACATTCAACAACTATAATCACATCACATCCAGCGCACAATATGGCCAAGAAATCACAGTAAGCCAACAACAACCTAACAATCGATGTGTGGAAAGAATGAGTCTGAAACCCAATGCAATTGGTATTCTTTAATCATTAAACAACTTCTCAAAATCGACCACAAAGACCCCCATGGGTAATAAAACAATCGAACCGAGATTTTAATGTACATAAAAAATATTTCTTGTTCACAGAGTTCATTCAACAATTATATACTTTGTCAACGGAGACATTCTATCCAACTAAAAACCTGACCACCTCAAGCATACTAACACATCATGACCATAACTCTTAAACATTGTCTTTCAATATTGTTATATAACAGACTGTCTTTATCACCGAGTGAGTTTGGTATTAATTCTGACATCATCAGGTAAATAAATCGACAAAACCCCATGACAAAAAATGATGCGAACAACGAACTTATCCAACGTTGGGTTAGTCACCCTTACACAATCATCAAGTTCAGGGTTTGAGATACCATTCATCAAAATCAATGAGGTATGAGAGAGAAAGAGGGAAAACACTTCGAGGGCTTAGCCCAAAAATCAAAACTTCGACCATCTTTTACCACCACAAAATCCCATAGACCTTTTATGATGGACGCAAGCAAATATACCCATGATATATACAAATAATTGATAGATAGGGGTTACAAATAATCCATAGGCATGAAATAACACCATTTTTATATCAAAAAGACAAGAAAACTTTGAATAACTAGAGATGAGTCAAACCCAAGCCACTTCCACCACAGTGTTTTCAATAGGTAGAGCAACAAAACAACCATAATTTCATTCAACAGAGAGAGATATTCAACTGTGAATTAGTTTGCACATAAACACTAACAAAGATTAACTTCATTCGGAAACCATTACACAGTTGAAAAACCACATGTTATAAACTTTGGAAAAACATAGACCGTAAGTGAATGCAAGAGCCAAATTTTGATTAAATTAATGAGAAGAGAAATAATTCATGGATGGAGAAGCAAGAAAATTCATACATGGATGCAACATGCCAAGGAGAATCAACAAAACCTTATTATTTTTCCAAGCCTGAGCAACACGAAGATAGCACCTACCCAAAAAAAAATGACCAAATGCAAACATAACAAGGGTGGTGACCATCGAGGTAAGTTAGAGCAACGTGAAATTACTACATGTCGTATATACATTTACTCCATCACCCATATCCAAGTACGAGCGCACTAGCACATACAACGCATAATCCACCATAGCCATACCAAATTAAATGAAAGTCATATACACCACCCTTACACTAGGTTTTCAAACTTAATGTGTGTGCCAACTCTTTGCACCAACATATTATATGTCCACACTTGCTAGGGAAACCGTGCCCCAAAAATATGACTTTTAAATTTAAACAATGGTGCATAACCCTCTAACACTAAACCATAGTAACACAATGCCATAACCTTACACAACTTCAAGTATGGAGTTTAAATTCTCATTCAATCTATGTGCAACATAATAGAACCATGATGATTATCAAAGCAATACCATTTCTCTTTTAATCAAATTGCCAATAAGCATGTTGTTTTCCATTTTGTTTTAAAAAGTGATTTCGAGACAATAAACTATAGAACTTATTTCGCAAACAAGACATTAGCACGCAAGAGACGATTCATCCTTCATCATATTCACACATAGGGTCCCACCTATCTAGTATATTATTAACTATACATAAATAATAAGGCATTGCAACCAATTTTCATGTAGGTACCCTACGTTGCGCTTTTGGGCATCAACAGTACTCTGACAAACTATCCTTATCGAACCTTTGGGATATTCCCAGGAATCAAAAGATTCCCTAGGATATAAAATCCTAATGGAGCTACCACTACTAACCACAACTAACATATACATGCACAGGTACTCTGACAGACCGTCATTATCAGACCTTCGGGGTCTGCCCAGAGATGATCAATCCCCTAGGATATAAAATCCTAACAAAGGTACTCGTTGTTGGTTAGGATACTATAGTATTATCAGCATCAATCTCCCTTTTGAGGGAGGTCCTTTCAGACAACACCAAGATTGTTTCAAAAGTATTCAAACTTTACATGAGACAGAGGCTTGGTCAATACATCTGCAACCTTCTCATCTGTGCCAACATATTGGAGCTTTACAGCTCCCCTCTACACCATATCACGAATTTAGTGATACCAAATTTATATGTGCTTCGACTTATCATGGAACATTGGGTTCTCGGTCATCTTTATGCAATTCTGGTTATCACATAGAATCACGGTGGCTTCCATCTCCAGATCGAATAGAACTATCAACAACTTCTGAAGCCATATGGCTTCACAACTGGAGGAACATGAAGCAATGTATTATGCTTCTATCATGCTGAGAGAAATACTGGATTGCTTTCTTCTCTGCCATGAAATCATGGTTGACCCCAGACTGAAACAACATCATGAAGTTCTCTTTCTATAAGAAACACTTCCAGCTCAATCTAAATAAGTATAACCAAACAATCTGAAGTCATGATCTCCAGTATAACAAAGACCATAATCCAACATATCCTTAAGGTATCTCATCACATGCTTTGCAGCTACAAGGTGAACACGTCTGGGATCTACCAGATACTGACTCAAGGTGTTCACAACAAAGCATACATATGGCCTGGTATTCATCAGATACATCAATGAACCAATAATCTATCTGTACAGAATAACATCAACCAACTCTGACGAAGTATCAACTAGGAGCTTCAACTTTGTTTCCATGGGTGTATTCATGGATTTACATTCCAACATGTCAAACCTCTTCAGTATTTCAAGTGCATATTTTTTATGAATGTAGCTATGTGAGACATTCTCCAGCTTACAAACCTGTGAGGTGTGGATCATTGCAGATATGTGAAACCTTTCTCTCATCTTACAAACCTGAGAGAAATCCCCTAAGAAGTGTACATGGTTCCTGCCTGAGATAGTGCTAGGAACGTAGAGATGACCTCCTCCATTCAGAGAGTGAGAAGAACTCCATATGATTATCTAGTGGGAAAGGTGATCTGATGAGTTGGATGTGCATGTGGTTGAGCACAAGGTGAACGTGTGAAATCCCAAAGTGTTGGGTGCATCATCATGTGAACATAAATGAAGATGATTTGTTAGTCTCCTTTGAGCAACAAAGTTGACGAGAAAAATCCAGATGATTCTCCTGTGTGAGGTAGTGGGAAAGAAGATTTGTAGAGTGGACGTGCCTATGGATGAGAACAGGTGAACGTGTGTAGATATGGTTCTTCTGTGTAATGTATTGATCTAGAACTATGACATCCCTATGGATGTGCCCCTAGTGGATGAGCAATAGTGGGCGTATCAGATCCTTTACTATATGTTGTTCAAGAGTCAGACCTACCTGTAACCCTAATTGATATGTAAAGGGTACAGGTCGGCCCCACCTTAATATGATTAATAATAAATGCAAAAGATAATTAATATCGTTAATAATAATAATAATAATAAAGTAACTTAGAGAGATCGGCCCTGTTGAACCAATAGATGCCTTTGTTGATTGGACAAGTCTAATATAAGTAAGGGATGATTCCCCATTGTGGAATCATATCTTTCTTGTGAGTTTGGAAATTACATCAAATACATCTACTTGGTAAAAGGTGTGCACCTCTCTTGGGAGTTAGTCTTCTAGGGCTTGAGCACCCTCTTGTGTGCCAGGTCTTTCTTGGTGGTGAAGGTATTTCTCTTGAAGAATATAGCAAAGAATTTGGCTAGGTTTTCTTCCCTTGTTGAGAAGGGTTTCCAAGGATATTTCTTGTGTTCTTGTGCATGGTGTTTCTTCTTATGATCTTGGTTGATGCATAATTATTGTTTATGGTTAGGTGAAATGATAAAATGGAATGAACTTCATGCTTAACCTAGCTTATGAAAAATCAACATGGTATCAGAGCATAGGTCTTGAAGCTCCCATTGCACAAGCATTTTCCAGCTCCTTCTCTCACTCATCTACAGAAACCGTACGAACCTCCTAAGGTTTCCATAAATTTTGTACGGCCTCCTCTCCTGAGAACTTTCGCCACTCAAAACTTGGACACTTCAGCTGAAAAAGACATAAAAGGTATGGCCTCCTTCAACGCACCTCTAGCAAGTCTCAGATCAAAATTCTAGGCATTTTGAATTTCTGGCCCTGAGGGTTTCTAGGGTTTCGCCAAAATTCTATAGAAAATTATAAAGTATATTTCTGAAAACTCCTTGAAGAAGCTCCTCATATTACCAGGGCTATCATATTTTTCAAGGCTTATTGTTGGAAGTCATAAGCCCAACAAAACCTGAAAGTGCTAGCCTAGCCTAGCCGTTAGGTTTTCTAGCCTAGTTGACAAGGGTTTGTGAAGATGAGAAAAATCATGATGGGAAGCAAGCTCAGCACAAGACTCCAAAATAATGAAGACATCAACATCTCAACACTCTCAGGTATGGTTCCTATCAATGATAATACTTGGCTAATTGACAGTGGTGCCTCCAAGCACATGACCGGTTTTAGAAATCATCTAACACACTTCATTGAGAAAGAGACACATCTACATTTTGTTCTTGGATATGATGCCAGATATAATGTGAGAGGAGTTGGAACTTCTATCTTCCAACTAGATTCAGATATGCAGCTTAAACTAGAGGAAGTTCTATATGTACCCGGAATGAAGAGAAACCTTGTCTCTATTTCGGCCTTGGAAGACAAAGGTTACAAAATTGATTTCTCAGAAGGAAGAGTCCTTGCATGGCACAATGAATCTCATATAAGCTCTTCCAAAGTAATTGGTGTCAGAGAAAACAACTTGTACAAGTTGACCATCAAACCAGTTCAAGCCTTATTACATGACACTATCATCTTGAGTGAGTTATGGCATAGAAGACTTGCTCACATTCATTATAGAGTTCTTCCATCTTTAGGGAAAATGGTAACATGTCTACCAGAGATCCAGATCCATCATAAAGGTGTTTGCAAAGGTTGTGCTCTTGGAAAAAATGTTAAAGGATCCTTTCCTAATAGTGACAACAGATCCAAGGAAATATTGGACTTGATACATTCAAATGTATGTGGGCCAATGACTGTTGCATCCTTAAATGGATACTTATACTATGTACTCTTCATAGATGATCACTCTTGTTGGAAGATTGGTTGTTGTCATTGATGTCAACCCTAGTCATGGGTTTTGGACCACAAGATTGATGAAGTTATTTGGACATGAAGGAAAATGAAAATGTAGATACAAAACCCATGGATGGATAGTATACATCATGCTCTTTCTGGTGGTATGTGTCATGTCACGTGGATCCTCATGGTTGAGGAGAAATGAATTTTTGAAGATGACAAAGTGAATTGTACATGTAGGCCCTGAAGACAATTAAAGAAAAGAATTACAAAATAAGAAAGTGTCAGGTCGGCCCTAAT
>ML778600.1:1079762-1093867 GCA_009831015.1 Picea engelmannii | reverse complement strand
GAGAAGACATATCAAGGTACCTCTGGTAAAAATTTCAGATCTTGATTCGCTATAATTATGGAGATATACTCTATGGAATATAGGGTTTGTGACCAGTCCTGAAACTAGTCAAAAAACAGGTGTTCCGGGTAAAACAGTCATAAATTTTTCATAAAGACTCCAAATGTAGTGGGACCACTTCCATTGGAAATATTACGGACTTTAATTTCTTTTGTGAGAGATTCAGAATCAGATGTTAAATATTGAGCGCGGGGCATGCTGTACAAGTCGGGTCTTCTGAACAGACCAGAATTGAATAAAGTTTTATTATCTCTCATATATTCTTGGGTGGAAGGAAGGGGCAAGGATAGAGAGTTCAGATATCTCTTGATATTAGAGGATTGTATCTTCCTCTTGGATTTTTATCACTCCCTTTACATTTGGAAGCTGTAGCTACCTTTGGAAGTCATTACTTCCCTTGAACAAAAAGTATTGATTATTTCTCATATATTGTGCATGGTATATTGTGGTGTATTGGTGTAACTCTTATACTATTTTTCATTTCTCATTGAAT
The DNA here is from genome assembly GCA_009831015.1 of Picea engelmannii. Taxonomy (NCBI): domain Eukaryota; kingdom Viridiplantae; phylum Streptophyta; class Pinopsida; order Pinales; family Pinaceae; genus Picea; species Picea engelmannii. The sequence goes on along the minus strand of ML778600.1, from coordinate 1,093,314 downwards.
ATAATTGAATGGTTTAATTATAAGTTTAAAAAGGTTTTAAATTGTACTTGATACTAATTCACCCCCCTCTTAGTATCAACACAACGAAAAATCTCATGTATGCAGGTTCAAGAAATCCCTATATGGCTTAAAATAAGCACCATGTGCTTGGTACGAGAAAATGGATGGATTTCTAATGAGTTTGGGCTTCAACAAAAGTGCACTTGATCCAAACTTGTAGTATCACATTGATGGCAATGCGTTTCTGATCTTAGTCTTATATGTGGATGACCTTTTCCTCACCGGTTCAGAAAGACTCATTGCATAATGCAAACAAGCCTTGACTGCCAAATTTGAAATGAAGGATTTGGGCCTAATGCATTATTTCTTGGGACTAGAAGTATGGCAGAGAAAATATGAAATTTTCCTAAGTCAAGGAAAATATACTATGGAGATACTTAAGAAGTTCAAAATGACAGATTAGAAATCCATGCCTACTCCAATGGTAATGGATTTAAAGAAAATGAGTGACATTGATTCAGGAAACGTAGATCCATATTTATATCGACAACTTATTGGATCCTTGATGTATTTGGTTAACACCAAACCAAACATCTTCTATGAAGTAAATGTGCTTAGCCAATTTATGAGCCAACCAAAACAGACACACTGGATAGTTGCAAAACATGTATTGAGATACTTACAAGGAAAAATTGGTTATGGCTTGAGATATCCAGCCAATGTGGACTTAATCTTGGAAGGATATGCCAATGCAGATTGGGCAGGAAGTGTAGTGGACAAAAAGAGCACTTCAGGTTGTTTCTTCACCTTAGGATCAGCCATGGTTTCCTGGTGTAGCAGAAAAAAAATCTATGTGGATTGAAGTACAGTAGAGGCAGAGTACATTGCACTGAGTGTGGCAGTTCATGAAGCTATATGGCTTCACAAACTTTTGACAGACGTGTTTGATCATGAGATGGATCCAACGACTATTCATTGTGACAACCAGAGCTGTGTAAAGCTCTCCGAGAACCCAATGTTTCATGACAAATCGAAACACATTGAAATCAAGTATCACTATATCAGAGACATGGTGCAGAGGAAGACAGTGCATGTGCAATATCTTTCTACTCATGAACAAATTGCAAATATCTTCACTAAACCACTTGCCAAGACAAAGTTAGAGTATTTATGTGAGAGACTTGGCCTGATGGAAAATGCCTCCCTAGTTGAGAGGGAGCATTGATGAATGCAGCTATGTGAGACATTCTCCAGCTTACAAACCTGTGAGGTGTGGATCACTGCAGCTATGTGAAGCCTTTCTCTCAGACTACCAACCCGAGAGAAATCCCCTAAGAAGGGTACGTGGTTCCTGCCTGAGATAGAGCTAGGAATGTAGAGATGACCTCCTCCATTTAGAGAGTGAGAATAACTCCAGATGATTATCCAGTGGGAAAGGCAATCTGATGAGTTGGACATGCATGTGGCTGAGCACAAGGTGAACGTGTGAAATCCCAAAGTGTTGGGTGCATCGTCATGAAAAAAAAATGAAGATGATGTGTTAGCCTCCTCTGAGCAGCAGAGTTGACTCTAGATGATTCTCCTGTGTGAGGCAGTGAGAAAGAAGATCTGTAGAGTGGACATTCCTATGGATGAGCATAGGTGAACGTGTGTAGATTTGGTTCTTCTATGTAATGCAGTGAGCCAGAACTATGACATCCCTATGGATGTGCCCCTAGTGGATGAGCACTAGTGGGCATATCAGATCCTTTGCTATATGTTGTTCAAGAGTCAGACATGTCTGTAACCCTAATTGATATGTAAAGGGTACAAGTTGGCCCCACCTTAATATGATTAATAATAAATGCAAAAGATAATTAATATGGTTAATATTAATAATAATAATAATAATAATAATAATAAAGTGACTTAGAGAGATCGGCCTTGTTGAGCCAATAGATGCCTTTGTTGATTGGACAAGTCTAATATAAGTAAGGGATGATTCCCCATTGTGGAATCATATCTTTCTTGTGAGTTTGGAAATTACAACAAATATCTACTTGGTAAAAGGTGTGCACCTCTCTTGAGCGCTAGTCTTCTAGGGCTTGAGCACCCTCTTGTGTGCTAGGTCTTTCTTGGTGGTGAAGGTCTTTCTCTTGAATAATATAGCAAAGGATTTGGATGGGTTTTCTTCCCTTGTTGAAAAGGGTTTCCCATGATACGTCTTTTGTTCTTGTGCATTATGTTTCTTCTTGTTATCTTGGTTGCTGCAACATTATTGTTTATGGTTAAGTGAAATGCTAAAAGGAATGAACTTCATGCTTAACCTAGCTTATGAAAAATCAACACATACTTCCCTTGGTTAAGGAAGATCTTCTCTGGGCTTTGCCAAACTTCAAGACCTAAGAAATAATGCATCAAGCCTGGGTCTTTCATTTCAAATTCTACAGTGAGCTTCTTCTTACCATAGGTGATGAGCTTTTCTTCTCCAGTTAAGAATAAGTCATCTACATGCAACAACAATATAACTTTCTCATCATTCGTAACCTTGAAGTAAAGGTTAGAATCAAGTTTACTATTGGTAAAGCCTGAGCTCATCAGAAAAGTGCCAATTCTATCGTACCAAGATCTAGGAGCTTGATTTAACCCATACAGATCTTTCTTCAACATACAGACACGAGTCTTTCTATCTTCAACTTCAAACCAATTTTTCACAACACATTTTACCAACCCGATACACTTGCTTAGTTGCAACTTAATATGTACAATCATGTGCTAGCTCTATGAGCTTTCTGCAAAGCACTATTTGTCTCACTACCTAAGAGTATGTCCTCTACTCTCTCTGTAATTGTTCCTTCTAGAACTAGAACTCTGCACCTGCACCTGCTATTTCTTAAGCTTTGAATGACTTGCTCTATTCTATTGTAGCTGTTGAAATCTGAAAGTAGTTCCTCTATTATATCATGGCAACAACTTCATCTGAAACTGAGATTGGCTCAAAAACTGATACTGAAGGTGGATTTTGTTCTTTCATGGAAGCAACTCAAATACAGGGACTGCTCCCCCTGAATCTCATACTATATTAGAATCATGGTTGTTCTGGTTGTCTTCATGAATACTGGAATTATTTCTTCGATTACTGGAGCAAGTGTCTCGTCATAGTATTCTCCCTCTTGCTAGGAGAATCCTTTGGACACAAATAAGGCTTTGTACATCTTTATACTGTTATCTGCAACATGATTGATCTATTAGATCAATCTTGGAAGTCGCCACTGACTTCCTTTCTAGTCTTAAGACAAAATATAGTCTTTCTTACTGGCTTCCTCCTCTGTCATTGAAACAAGGGAATCTTCTCAGGAGTTTTCATGTCTCCTATGAGCTCTAAAGCTATGATCTAGTCTTCTCGGCTCATGGCATCTGTCTGCCAGTCTCTTCATCCGATCCTTTCTGAGATTGGGATTAATCTGAGTCTTGATATCTTCTGAGTCTACAAAAACTTCATAGTCTCTACAGGATATACTGGGTGTTGAATACCAAGTCTTAATATGAAAATATGAATCAAGCTTCAAACGAATTATGCTTCCTATCAAGGTGGCTTCATTATCCATTGACCAAGTCTAATGTTTGGTCATCTTTGGATCCTTCTGCTCATTATGATCAATCTTCACACGAGATACTATGTCTCTCAAAAGTAGCTTCTTCTTCATCTTCTTTGGTATAGTCATGCATACAACTTGGATAGTCTGCTTCATGTCTCATTCCATATGTTGTCTCTTGCAACCTTCACTATAGTTACTTTAGGGCACATGTGACCTACCTGGAACAAGAACAATAAGGGAGAAACAATAGACAATAATAATACTCTTTATAATAATAATAAAGCAATAGCGAGAACAATCGTCACAGTGGCTCCTTTAGAGCTATCACTTGTGACCTACCTGAAACAAGGGTTAAAAGTAAGAAATACAATATTGAGAGAAAAACTCTTCTAGTGTTGTGATCAATAATTCCTTTATGGTAACATTGGACCAAAACAAAAAGTTTCTCCTAGAGGAGATGTTAGTTATATCTGGTAAATAATTGCAATAAGAATTTATCTCATTACGCTCACATGCTACCACGTAGAAGACTTTTCAAAGATTTCTATCTCAGCTATGAGGTAGTTATCAAACTTAACAATTGCAATTTTGAATCTTATCAACTTAATCATTCAAATCTGGAACCTGAAGTCTTTGTCCTCAAGAATGAGTGTTGTTGTTTTTCTTCCTAGTCTCCTTCACTCAAGATGGCAAGTATTCTCTTCAACCTGTCCTCAGATAATATGATTTCTTCACAAAAGTCTAAGTTAGAGAATAAACTCTATGATCTCAGTTTTAATTAATTTAATACCTTGAATTTAATTTTGACCAATGGTTAGTATGAAGGTCATAACTTCATGATACAACCTAGATCTTCATAATAACAAATAGATGCATATCACAATAATCAAACTTAGGGTGCATTATTCCTTTGAATGTGCTAGATCTGAGATCCTTCTGGATCTATGACAAAAGATCCCTTCTCCTACAAATACCCTTTAAAACTAATAGTTTGAACATATGTAAGTACATACCTATGATATTATTGCAAGTAGTGGCACCATCCGGTAGCAACGGTAATAGATACCAAACCTTTAAAAACTTTACAGGTGCTGCAATCGTAAAGCTAGCTGGAGATTTTCTAAGGCATACTAGGACAAGAAAAATCAATCCCAAAACTTTCACTGCAACTGGTATTACAACTGGTGCTGGTACTGCTGGTGGCATGAAGGAACTGGCACTGCAACTAATACCGATACTGTAACTGCAACTGGTACTTTAACTGCAACTTAGGCTTTTATGAGGAAACCTAATTTTTCAAACTTCAAATTTTGGAATTCTAATCTAGGGACTAGATGCACTGGGTTGAGACGAGTTTGCTAGAGATGATTGTTTCAGAAAATTCCAAGTTTTACCCCTTGAAAATTGACCTACAAAAATATGGATTGGTACTTATGGTACTATTATAGCCTTAAAATTCCCTACCTATGCATACATGGCATTGCCCTTTCTACTTACACAATTTTCCAAATTACTATTGGGCATCTCTTTAAAAACCCATTTTTTGGAGCACATACGCGTCCTGTTGCACTACTTCCCATGTACACACGCATGTTACATACTAGATAATTCACGTGCATGCACAGGCTGCATGCTAAACAACCTCCGTTTACCTCCAAAAGTTGCAAAAAATAAAAATTCGCAAGGAATTTGGCGAAGTTTACAGGCTATCGAGGGTTTCCCAAACATTTTAGCCATTGTAGCCCATCCCCAAACCAAATAACCATATTTTTGTCATATAAAAAGAGGTCTTGGGGTCCCATTCCATAATCAAGCAAGAGAACAAAGAAACTCTGCCAAAATCCCTTTCCCCTCTAGCCCAAGATTTGTAGCCCTTTCTGAGATTTGGCCTCAGCATTCCCCCTCCAACTCTCTCCCTATACAATCCCTTCCCTTTTCCCAAGGAGATCAATTGATTGTGAGAGATATCATGGGAATGACACACTTGGAGCAACAGTAAGAGGAGCCTGGACCTGGTTCGTGGAGCGTCTGTCGATGAGAAGGTTGTAATACTTTAATATTCAATTTGAATAAAATAGTTCTTTTCTTGTCCTACTACTTTGCGTATTTATATATTTGTTGATTAATGTGTCTACATTTATATCTTAATGCTAACATTGATAGATAAAGATGGTATATTTATAGCATTGTTTGTCTATGTGTTCTTGTAGGTCATCTTTATGAGGAGACCTGCAGCTTAGGAAGCTACAAAGTTGAAGGAAGTCTACATTGGATGTTATGGCCTAAGGTACGCTTACCAATCTTCCTTATTATCTTTTTGTCTTTCTATTCAGATAGTTTGGGGTAGTTTAGGATTAGAAATGTCTTTTAAGGGAAGTCAATGCTCTGCTTATATTCCGACCCAGTATAGTAATAGGGGGATTTTTCCCGCTAGCAGAATTGGTGACTCCACTAGGAAAGATATTGTAATGTATTTTGGCCATCATTTTCTCTTCTGACCTCACACATTAGGGGCATCTTTTATAGCCCTAAAATTCCCTACCTATGTATACATGGAATTGGCCTTTCTACTTGCATAATTTGCCAAATTACTGTTGAGGATCTCTCTTTAAAAAACCATTTTTTGGAGCATGTACGAGTCCTGCTGCACTACTGACCGTGTACACATGCATGTTGCATACTATAAAACCCATGTACATACATAGGTTGCATGCTAAATAACCCACGTTTACCTCCAAAAGTTGCAAGGAATTCCATGGAGTTTATGGGCTATCGATGCTTTCCCAACCATTTTACCCATTGTATCCCATCCCCAAATTGAATAACCATCTTTTTTTCATATAAAAAGAGGTCTTGGGGTCCCATTCCATATTCAAGCAAGAGAATAGAGAAACTCTTCCAAAATCCCTTTCCCCTCTAGCCCAAGCTTTGTAGCGCTTTCTAATATTTGGCCTTAGCACTCCCCCTCCAACTCTCTCCCTATACAATCCCTTCCCTTTTCCCAAGGAGATCAACTGATTGTGAGAGATATCACGGGAATCATGCACTTGGAGTAGCAGTAAGAGGAGCCCAAACCTGGTTCCCGGAGCGTCTACCGATGAGAAGGTTGTAATACTTTAATCTTCAGTTTCAATAAAAGAGTTATTTTCCTGTCCCAATACTTTGTGTATTTATATATTTGTTGATTAATGTGTCTATGTTTATATCTTAATGCTAACATTGATAGATAAATATGGTATATTTGTAGCGTTGTTTGTCTAAGAGTTCTTGCATGTCATCTTTGGGAGGAGACCCGCAGCTTAGGAAGCTACAAATTTGAAGGAAGTCTACATCGGATGTTAGGGCCTAAGGTACACTTACCAATCTTCCTTCTTCTCTTTTTTTCTTTCTATTCAGATAGTTTAGGGTAGTTTAGGATTAGGATTGTCTTTTAAGGAAGTTAGTGCTCTGCCTATATTCAGACCTAGTATAGTAAAAGGGGGATTTTCCCCGCTAGCAGAATTTTGGTTTCCTAGTTTTCTGGTTTTCTGGTACCAGTGAAAACTAGGGTTTCACTTTTCGAAGGCTCTGGCCACTAAAAAGGTGCACTCTAGCTACAAAAATATGTGCTAGGGTAGGGTGCACTTTTCTAGATGGCTTTTAGGCAAAAATTCATTTCCAATAAAAATCCCTAATTTTCTTGTACAACAACAGTGACATTTTTTTTGGTTACCTAGTGAACGATGCTCTATTCAGTTTAGCTCTGAAACCATGTTAAGTTTAGAGTTGTTATTAGGTTATATTCAATTTACTATAGCATTCAATGCATTTCCAAAATAACAGCATAAGCAGGATCACTGAGAGAAACACAATCACAAGGTACACAACATTTTATCTTGGGAAACCCTCATGGGGGAGAAAACCCAACAAAAACTTTCTTAATATAGATTTCCAATACAATGCCAAGATAAAGACCAAAGCACTAAAGATAATCCAACACTGATCATGTGCCTCTCTCTCCCCCTTCTTGCAACTGTAGCTACCTCCAAAATATGTGCACTTGTTGAGTGATCGAGTGAGTGAGTAAGTGAGGCGCCATCCTCACTTATTTATACTAGCTCTGAGGCACTAGGGTTGTGTCTTTTCATTAAGTAGGGCCAACTTCTTCAACTAGTGGTTAAAACCACTTTATTAATCCCTAGGGGCCGACTTTACAAACACCACCATATAACTATGGTTTGACCAATCCACAAAAGGGGATTTGGTCTTAGAAAAGACCCAACATGATCAATCCACAAAAGGGGATTTGATCTATATAATAATAATTCAATTATAAGTAGAATATTCTTCATAGTTACAATATTTCAACACTTTGTTGCATCATTTATGTTCCCTATGGCCAACTCTCCTGCACAACAACGTTACCATTTTGTTAGGAAATGGTTTCACATCAAATTGAGAAGTGAAACGTGTGGGTAGTATGGAATATGGTCAATGCTCTTGGAGGACGCACAACCATCGTTGAGACTCAGAGAAAGTGGGGATCATGCAAAAAAATAATGCAAGAGACCCAAGGTAGATTCCCTTGTAGTTCCCTGGCACTAGATTTATAGCATGGGAGACTGAGGTGTTACACCCTGAGCTAGACGCTCATAGAATTAGGGTTAGATATTTTTTTCACTTCAAAAAACAGGTGAAACATAGAATGGGTTTCTCCATGAGCTCAGGTCCACATGTTTCACTTGGACAATGAAGAGTAGGTTCCTAGGGTCTCTCTTATGGCTAGATCTCACACTCAAACATTTATACAACAAGATGAATGTGTGTGGAGTATTTCTTGACTAGGGTTCTTACTCAGACCACAATGCTAGGCTCTTGGTGGAGTCACTTCAAGCAACAAGTGAACAATGGATAGGGCTCCCAACTTCTAGTGTGAGGTAGCATGCAGTTAAACAAAAAATACCCAAAGAACGTTGTGCCTAACTATTGATGAAAAGTGTTGAGCCCGATATATGATCATCTTCATGACGTTATTATACACTTTTTTCCATATGTATATATGCGTTTTTTTATCTTTCAAAGGATCTTTTTGAAGAATTTTATGGTAAAATGATACAATCAGCATGAGGTACGTATAATTCATGTTTTGTGATTCAGTCAAGTTTAATTTATCATATTTTATGGTTTTCAAGAGTTAATTCATGTTTTTCTACTATTACAGGGAAAAACACACCATGTTTCTTGGTCCGACACTTGTTTCGGCACTTGATCCAACACTTGTTCCAGTACTTGATCCGACACTCATTCCGACACCCAGTATTGCACAAAAACACAAGACAAGTTGGCGGTTATGGTATTGGCGGCCAGTGGTGGACAAATCGAGCACATGGGTTTTGTTTGTCATCGCCCCCTCCAGCTACTAAGCTCAAGACAACTCGATTTCAGTTGTCCAAAGAGGGCGCTCATTGGGTTCCTCCATTTTGTTAGTTATGGAGGCATTTACTGTAATTTTCCGAATTTAGAGGTGGTTCGACCCTCTTGTGGTCGACCACCTGGGTTGTAAGATTATAAATACCAATAGGATGCTCATTAGATTGTTAACCAAGTAGCATAAGAAAGTAGAATAGCCATCAGATTGGAGATAAACTCGTTATACTCTGTTTTTCATTTTTTACATTGCCAGAACTGCGTTTTTGACTTTCATGGTGAATTCGGCCTGCTGAAGTTCGTGGTGTGCTTGTAGAGGGTAGCCACGACTTGCTGGGGGGGGCACCAGTAGTCTGCTAATGTTTAGTGTGTTTTTTATACATTTCATAATTTAAATTGTATTTTATTTCCTGTACATGCATGTTTTATGTTTTAATTAGCTAGTTGTGATTTAATTGTTTATTGTTCTTTTGCAGGTTAGTGTGATGGATTATGTTAGCATGAATTAGTTTTGTAGGCTAGGAATAGACTTGCAAGTCTCTTTACTAACCCTCATGTGCATTTAGATGTTAAATTATGCTTTCTTTTATAATTTTATAAATAAGTTTAAAATAGAATTTTAATTAGAGAGAATAGAGTTCTATTTGGGTTTCATTTGACACGGATCTTTGATGGATAGATAGAATTAGTTCCAGTTTCTAGTCATAGCTTGCTTACTTCAATTTATATAGATTTCATTTAATTAGTTGTTGGTTAAATTAGATCGTCAATTTACTTTTTAATATCATGCTTTATATTTATGTTTTTAATTATTTATTTATCTTAGTTTGAATGGTTAGAATAGACATAGTGTAGTTTCCTTTCACGCAATTTCCTTTCCTAGAATTAAAATGCAATTACATTTCTTAGTTAATGGTTGAATCTAGTTTTTCTTACATAGTATAGATATAGAATGATGATCTCGTTATGTTGTTGATGGTTTATACATGATGAAGGGTATTTAAACATTGTTCTTGTCATGACTAAATTCTCGTTGGATTGTTTGATACATACCTTTCATTTTGCCATTGAGATTAGTGTTGAGTTTATATCGTTGGAATTGTCCTTTGTTGTCAAATTTCATCAAGATATCATCCATCACCACCGAAGGCATTCACACAACCACCAACATTACATTTGAGTGTATCATAGATTAAAGATAGTTTCTTGCTTTCGTAGATTAGAAAAGATAGTTTCTTGTTTTCATAAGTTTAGTTGATAGTCTTTCTTGCTTTCCATAGAATAGATTTCCTTTCATGCATTGCATTGAGCATTTAAATTTCCTTTCACGCAAGAGAAATAGTTTTGCATTAGGCATTTAGTTCACTTGCCTCTTAGGCTAGGTAGTTGTTCAATGAGAAGTCTTTGCTTACTTGTCTTTTGCTTTATGCTTTTGCTTGCTTGTCTATTTGCTTTAATAGGTTAGATAGGTGCTTTTGCTTACTTGCTTATTCATTTTCTTTTATAGGGTAGTTTCTCATTGAATGTAGGTTGGCAAGTTAAAAGTAGTTTGCTTTCATCATTTGCTTAGTATGCTTAGTAGTTTACCTTTGCTTACTGTCATGAACTAGTTTACTTTACATAGAGTTTTCATTTGCTTTCTTAGGAACTATCCATCAGTCCTTGGCCCAAAAGTACTTAGGTTACTTAGTTTCAATTTGCTTAGTAGGGTTTGTTCATTATATAGGTTTGCTTGAGTATATTATCCCTAGATAGTTGTTTTCCTTAGTTAGTCTACACTCCTACCAACCTTTTTACCTTTGGCATATATTTTGCTACAACTCTAAGTTTACTTACCCCGGGTTGACAATTTAATTGAGGGTAGTTTAGTGTCTTTTTAAGTACATGTAAATCACCTAACAAAAAGGAATGGCTATCCTAATACCAACATTTTTTAATCTTGTTGGGCTAAAGAAAGATAGATAGGATTGTTACCCTATCATTATAGACTTTTGCAAAATTATCAATTAATCCTCAATAGATATGTTCTTGGGACCAATGCTATATTATGCGTTGTGTTATGACAAAGAAATAAAGAAAGTGTTTGTAATAGAAAATTATAGCAGATTTAAAGAACAATCATAAAACATAAAATCTGAAATAAAGATTATAGATGTAGTCCAAAATGACACTCCAAAACCATCAAATGATTTTATTAATTCAATTATGAAACACAACCAAAAACATTCCATCGTACCCGAGAATGGGTAAGGACCAGAATAAGACTTAGAAGTTAGAGGTGGAATGTTACATCACATAGAGACGACTAATGTCTTCTAAATAAAACCAAGATTGAAAAAATAAATGGATCAACAAGCCACAATATGTCATTGCCTTGACTTTGCACAAAACTTCTAATTAGTACTGAAAATCAATTCAAAAATCCAATGAGAATTTACAGACTATCGGAATAGATGATCAACCTTCTGAAGCATGTCAACAATCAATGCTTCTTGGTCCTTGTTATTGCTACCTTCAGTAAGACCCTATTATCAACAAGAAGTCCTTAGCTTTTAAGTGTTTCATAAATGAATGAGGTAGCAATGTAATCTCACTCTAGAGAAAGAGTGAACCTTATCAGAGTTTGTGATGTTATCTCCTTTCCTTGCTTATCCCTCATGTTCTCCTTTTATTCTCCAAAAGTAGTTTTGAGTAGTTTCAACTACTTTTAGTTAAGTTATTTAAATAACTTGTAGTTAGATAGAGACAACGTATTTTTAAATATTAATAAATAATGATAAGGGTATTATAAAAATTAACTAATAGGTGGGGACCCCCTGATCCAGGGGATCAAATTTTGCTCAAAATTAAAAGTGCTCGGAATCACTTCAAATCAAACGAGTGCGTAGGCCTCGTCGTCATGAACCCAACACAACTCGTTTGGGTTCAAACAGACGTCGGATGAGTGAGATATCGCGTTCTGTTCAAATCGTCAAACAGGCCAAAAAAAATGTGTTGACTGTACAGTCCGTATGGATGCTAACGTGGCAGGGTCATACGACACGTGGCAGGGTCGTACGACACGTGGCAGGGTCGTACGACACATGGCAGGTGTTAGTTGGCAGTCATGTGGACAAATTGGCATTTGACATGTGGCATGTTTGTGGCGAATGGAATGGTGACACGTGGCCCAATCAATGGTCACCACGTGTCACCTGGACAGTGGTCTAAAACTTATGTAGTCGGCAGGACTCGACCCCACGACCTCCGGGCAAGGGGAAGAGCTTTGGGAAGGGCCACCCAACCGGCGTGCCCACCTATGGTTCTTAATATACATATGGGATTTAATTTATTTGAATTTTAAATGTTGTGATTTGGGGCGCAGTCCGGGCCGGGGCCCGGTCATATATATACCATGTAACCACCAGCACGTGCGTGTTCTGACCCTGTTACCATATGTTTTAAAACCTTGGCCCCTTTTTTTATATGTGCGCGGTCACATGGTGACCCATATGTCCACGGGTTTTGGCGGTTAGGGGCTAGGCACGCCCTAACCGTCCTACAGTTCGCACAGTTTTGCGGTTGTGCCCGGTGCTAGGTTTTAACACAAATATGCACGTCGGGGCTAGGTTGAGGAGACAGAGGTGCATTTTGGCAATCCAGAGACAACAAGTTTGAAGGGGAACTTCCAGGAATCCTATCTTCTTCATATTTTGGCCAAACCAGGTGCCGAAAAAACCCAGCTAGGGGTTTTTGGACGTTCTAAAGCCATTGGAGCCATCTATTTGGCATTTTGAGCATTGTAAAGCACATATTTTAGCACTTTGAATAAATAATACAAAAGATCCATTGGATTTTGACCAGGAGATGTAGCCCAAGAGAGGGGTGAAATCCTTTATCATTTGTTGTGTTATGTGTTTTTTGTTCACTGTTATTTGTTGTTGATTATATGCATCTTGAATGTGTAATTTCTATAAAAGTTGTGTTTGCAAAATTGATCCATTTGCATAAGAACACTTGAATTAAAAACTTGCAAATATTTTCAAGAATACAAGCCTTTATCATTTTCAGATCAAGTTGGTATCAGAGCATAGGTTTTTGAAGGCTTGATTATTTGCAAGTGTTTTGTTTTCTGATGCTCACAAGGTTGACACTCACAAGAGGATAAGGTCAAATTGTAGAGCCAAGTTCCCATCCTTCAAGAAGAAAGATTATATCATCACCTCAAGCTTCAAGGAGGCATTCACCGAGTATGGCTCATGAAGAGAGTCATGAACATATTCCTATAAAAGATGAAGATCTTAGAAAGGATTTCATGGAAATGAAAGAAATGATGAAATTCTTGATGGAAGAAAGGAATACAAGGTTGCAAGGTGAAGGATCCAACCCTTCAAAGCACAAGGGAGACAGTGGTGATAAAACTCCAAATGGAAATGGAGGGAATATTGCTTCTCCACCACCCTCACCTCCATCTTCTTCTTCTTCTACCAGTTCAAGACCTCTTCCAAATTCTCCAAAAGGACATGGTAAAACTCCTCCACAAATTCCTTTGTTAAAGCTTGATATTAAATTTGAATTGCCAATGTACA
>ML778600.1:1054000-1076326 GCA_009831015.1 Picea engelmannii | reverse complement strand
TGGAAAGGTGAGGGAACTATACCCTCATCTTCAGATCGACTGAAAATAGTCTTTTGGAGGTCCAAAAGCTTTCCAATGGGGAGGTGTGATCCAGGGGATCAAATTTTGCTCAAAATTCAAAGTGCTCGGAATCGCTTCAAATCAAACGGGTGCATAGGCCTCATCGTCACTAACCCAACGCAACTTTTTTGGGTTCAAACAGATGTCGGATGAGTGAGATATCACGTTCTGTTCAAATCGTCAAACAGGCAAAAACAAATGTGTTGACTGTACAGTCCGTACGGATGCTGACGTGGCAGGGTCGTACGACACATGGCAAGGCCGTACAACACATGGTAGGTGTTGGTTGGAAATCATGTGGATGAATTGGCATCTGACACATGACATGTTTATGGCGAATGGAATGGTGACACGTGGCCCAATCAATGGCCGCCATGTGTCACCTAGACAGTGGTCTAAAACTTATGTAGTCAACAAGACTCGACCCCGCGACCTCTGGGCAAGGGGAAGAGATTTGGGAAGGGCCACCCAACCATCATGCCCACCTATGGTTCTTAATATACATATGGGATTTAATTTATTTGAATTTCAAATGTTGTGATTTGGGGCACGGTCCGGGCCTAGGCTAAGCCCCGGCCCCCGGTCATATATATACCATGTAACCACCAGCGCGCGTGCATTCCGAGTGCATTCTGACCCCGTTACCATGTGTTTTAAAACCTTGGCCCCTTTTTGTATATGCACGCGGTAACATGGTGACCCATATGTCCACGGGTTTTGGCGGTTAGGGGCTAGGCGCGCCCTAACCGTCCTACAATTTGCATCATTTTACGGTTGCGCCTGGTGCTAGGTTTTAACACAAATATGCACGTCGGGGCTAGGTTGAGGAGACAGAGGTGCATTCTGGAGATCCAGAGACAACAAGTTTGAAGGGGAACTTCCAGGAAGCCTATCTTCTTCAATTTTTGGCGAAACCAGGTGCCGAAAAATCCCAGTTAGGGGTTTTTGGACGTTCTGAAGCCATTGGAGCCATCTATTTGGCATTTTAAGCATTGTAAAGAACATATTTTAGCACTTTGAACAAATAATACAAAAGATCCATTGGAAGCTGGACCAAGAGAGGGGTGAACTCCTTTATCATTTGCTGTGTTATGTGTTTTCTGTTCACTATTATTTGTTGTTGATTATATGCATCTTGAATGTGTAATTTCTATAAAAATTTTGTTTGCAAAATTGATCCATTTTCATAAGAACACTTGAATTAAAAACTTGCAAATATTTTCAAGAATACAAGCCTTTATCATTTTCAGATCACCCCCTAATTACCTTTGTTGTTTAATTTACAAAATATCCCCTTGTTCCTCCATTAATAAATGTGCAACAATATCATAAAAACATCATTATAAACATATATCCCAATCAACTCACACATCAAATGTTCCAAAACATACTTGTGACTCCCATATACCAAGTATCTATGCATCTATATGCCCAAAATAAGTAAATCAACAAGGTGTTCAAAATACAAATTGCTATCCAAAATAAGTAGAATACGTCTCAACAATGAAATCAAAATAAATGACATGATAAAATCATAAATCATATCTTTTATGTGAGGTAGTCCGCCTCTATATACTTTCCTTAAAATCTGTCCACTTGGGAATTTGTGAATCTTCCTTGATGGGAATTTTACCTTTAACTGCTCATGCTTCTGGGTGTATATCTTCAAAAGGGGTGTCCATCGTCATGTCCAGGGTGTTGGGAATGTGATGTGATTGAGTGTGAGGGTGTTTCATATTGTTTAGACTTAACATAATTGGCCAATTGTTTCCCTTTGAAAGGTTCAGGTTCTTGGCCAAGGTACTTAAGTCTTTTTAATGGCTGAGTTGAATAAGCATGAAATACTTTTGATGCAATGTGCAGGGAATGTTGCTTAGGTGGAGGAGGAGGTAATGGAAATGACATTGTGGGCCATCCATGAGCTTGAACTTGGGAAGGATTTACAACATCATTCTATCCATCATTGATTGGTACTTTGGGTGGTAAGGACACATGTGGCTGCACCGGTATGCCATAGATGCTAGGATGAGGGTGAAAAGGTGGTCCTTCAGGTGAAGGAGGATGTTGAAAGGATATTTTCCTGGCTAAGTTCAAGAAACATGTATGTAAGAGTTGATTAAACTCTTTGGAATCAACATCAAAGTGAATTGAAAATCATAGTGTATTGTTTCCTCCCTACCAAAAATCATGTGGCCTTCTTCCTCTGCCTCTGTGCCCTATGCCATGACTGCTTCTGCTAAAAATGCTCATCTATAAAGTATAGGGATAAATTAGAGTATGCACACAATATAAAGTTAAACATCAAAACCATTTGCATTAACATAATTTAAGAAATACCTCTAACTTGATCAACAAGTAAGAATGCATACAACCATGGATAAAAGGGAAGAGTAACTTCAAAAAAAACTTTCATGTTTGCTTTGAAATACTTCACCACCTCATACAATTGATAATTATTTAAGAACGTGGGAATTACAATGTAATTGGGAATATGAGAGGCTTTATAACTTATGGAAAGTGAACATAAATGATAAGGAAAGAGTGTCACATGTTCAAAAATAACAACACATCAATCATTAACCATCTTCAATATCCCAATGTCTACCAACAATCATCTCATAAATTCCATTTCAATCACATCTTCATTAATTGCTAGCATATTCATTGTCCAATCCCAAAGAAACCTTTGGATTTGTTTGTGCATCAGGGGGAAAATATATGAAATAAAATGAACATGATATTTTTGAATGAGGAATAATTGATGTAAAATGAGAGTATGGAGGGGATTGACCCTGAAAAATCAATCATTTTCCAATATATGACATCGTCTAAATAGAGTTCATTAAAGAACAACACCTTGAAATATATCCTTTTCAAACTCTTCCCTTGACTATAATATCAATTGATCAAAATATATTCTTGTTGTCAAATATCCATGTCAAAATGATAAAAAAAAAATCATATTTCATACAACATTGGAATGAAGATGAATCCTTAAAATGATATATGTTCCTGGGAATTAAGAAATGATGAATGAAAAGTGAAAGTATGGGGAATTTGATCATGTATGTAGAAATAAAGACATTTTATAATCCTTAGATAACCCAACCACATTTCATTCCAATTCAAACAAGTATGCCTCATAACCAATAACTAGAACTCCAAACCAACTCTGCATTTACAGGTAGCTAAATATCAACACAGAATTTCCTGTATCATAACCTTTAATAATCTTCAAATATCGTACAATAAGGGTTATACTAATTTATTATGCCAATAAAATTGATGTCAATTATTTTGAAACCAAAAACTATATGATGTAATCGTCCCAATCACTTATGTCCTTAGGTTATATTGTTCCAAACAGTCCATGAAATACAACACAGAGGTTCAAATCTTTTCTTTCAAACATTTCTTCAATCAAACCCGATGCAAGAGATTTTAAAATATTTTTATATATATGGCTCATATCACAGTTGCATATAACAAAATCCATGAGGGGTCGAAACTGGATAACATTACAATAATATATATCTACCTTGGCGAGACGCTTGATATTTTTCGTGTAAGGAATGTGGAGTTATAGAGCTAGAAAGTCACGCAGAAACCTTCATAATTTCGAGTTTAAAAACAAGACATCCTTTTGTTATGTACAAGACCTAAATACCTAGGGTTTATCATGAAATAAAATGACCAAATATTCCCCTAATCTCAAAGTTACAGTGCTAACATTAGGGTTTCAAATACAAAACAAATCCAATGAGATGACAACGTTCAAGGAACCTATTACAATGCAAGTCGAATATAATGTAGGATGACATTTGAACAACATGGTTCAAAACCATTTGAAATAGGAAACGAAATGCATGTAGAAAGAAACCATCAAGTCATTTCCAATTTTTTTTAGGGATTCAAGTATTAACCTATGAAAAGGAGGTTGATGCGTAGCTTGTATTTTTGAAAGAGAAATAAAAAGAGATTGTACCAAGTCATAAACGAGATATTTATAATGAATTCACATAGTTGGGACCCAAACGTAATAGTTTCAAAATGATGATTTACACCATAACAATGAAACAGGTAGAATTCTCTTTTGAAGCAACAAGATGAATTCAAGAAGAAAGTCAAAGAAGCATACACATTTACCAGTCAAGCAGAGCTATTCCATAAAATATTACTGCAAAAAAAAAGAATGCATTTGATGGGTATGAGTTAGAGTAGTCATACCTTCGCTTGGTGCTCAAATATTTCAGAAAAACAAGCTTTCAGTAAACACAATTACCACAATCAAGCTCTGGAACCAGAGTATTACTCAACCAGCATGAAGTCGAAATGAAATTCCAAAACCCCAACACAAGGTGGTATACCCGAGTAAGTAAATGTTCGTGTCTCATGCATCGAATGCATGGGGCATAATGTTCCTCGAAAAATATTAACAAATCAATTTTTTAATCCATAGCATATTTCCTCTATCACTATAACAAATCAACAATCAAGAATATGCCAAGTATGTGAGCCATCTCGTGCCCAATAACCATGTCAATGTTAAGAACCAAATATCAAACTAGCATAAAAAATCTCAGAATAAGTACTCAACGCCTTAACAAGAAGATAATTTCGGATAATAAGCCTCTTCGAGGGGGAAACCTCCTTCTACACCACATAAATTTACAAATACAAGATGATTCCAAATGAAAACATCTCCTTGGTATATATAGGAGACTGGGAGTTACAATTACAACTAATGGACCCAAGCTGACATAAATAAAATAACAATACTAATGTAATATACCCCAATTAAGGGGTAATGTTCAAATATTTAGGGCTTAACATACCCCTCCCCTTCAAACAAGTGATTTCCACAACGCTTGAGTAATTTTGGATGCTTCTATATAAAAGACTCATCTTCCCAAGTGGAATCTTTACCAGATAGTTTCTTCCACTTAATGAGATACTTTGAAATGGATCTATTCCTCGACTGGTGAATTCTTGTGTCAATGATAGCTTCAGGTTCCAATATGATTTTTCCTTCCTCGTCAAGTTCTGGCAATATAGTTTGAATTCAGATCTTATAACCTGTAACCTTATTTAAGCATGAAACATGTAAAATTGGGTGTACTCACGAAGATGCAGGCAACTCCAATTTGTAATCCATAGTACCAATATTTTGCAACACCTTATAAGGGCCATAGTACTTTGGTGATAATTTATTATCCTTCTTAGATTGCTTGAGGGACATCTATTTGCATGGTTGTAGTCTTAAAAATACCCAATCCCCTACTTCAAAACTTCTTTCACTATGGTGTTGATATGCTTGTTGTTTCATGCGATTTTGTGCCATGGTCAGGTTTTTCTTTAAGAGGTTGAGAACTTGTTGTTTATGATTGATGTGATCTTCCACTACTTGAACCTTAGATTTTTCTTTTAGAGAAGAAGTGATGGATGGTGGGTGATATCCATAGAGCGCCATAAATGGTGTCATTTTTGTTGTAGTATGAAAGGAAGTGTTATACCACCATTTTTCCAAGGGTAACCACTTGAACCATTGTGTTTGTTTATCATAGACAAAACAACGAAGGTAGCCTTCCAGACATTTTTTCACTATCTCAGTTTGTCCTTCATATTGAGGATGATAAGATGAGCTATGAGCCAATTGAGTGCCCAAACAAGAAAATAATTMTGTCCAAAAATGTCCAGTGAAGATGGGATCTCTATCTCTTACAATAATCTTTGGGCTTCCATGTAGTTTTTGAACTATCTCCATGAATACATTGGCAACTGTACTATCTTTGAAAGGGTGAGAGAGGACACAAAAGTGTGCGTACTTGGTCAGTATATCAACAATCACCATGATGACACTCTTTCCTTCAGACTTCGGTAACCCTGTGATGAAATCCATGGAAACCTCCTCCCAACGCTGACTTGGGATGGCTAATGGTTGTAAAAGACCTGGGGTCTTAATTGTTTCCGCCTTATTTGTTGGAAAACCAAACATTCTGCCACAAACCTTTGAACATCAATTTTAAGGCCATCCCAAAAAAAATCCTTCTTGACCCTGTGGTAGGTTTTCAAAAATCCTGAGTGCCCTCCTATCAGAGAGATGTGCAATTCCAAGAGTACCTTTTGTTTTATTTGGGAGTTCTTACATAAATATAAGTGATCTTTGTACCATAGTGAATCATTTTTCCATGTAAAAGTATCTAATGCACTAGAATCCTACTGCAACCTTTGAATGAGATTCCACACTTTTCGTCATTCTTTCATTCATCCCTTACTTCTATTATCCAATCAGGTTGGATGATAGAGATGGCATAGAGAAAATCCTTAACAACTTCATCATTTCTTGAGAGTGCATATGCCACAACATTTTGCTTCCATTTTTTGTAAATGATTCGAAAATCATAACCCAACATCTTCGTCACCCATTTTTGTTGTTCTTCTGAAGATAGTCTTTGTTCCAAGAAGTATTTAAGACTATCATGATCTGTTTTGACCTTGAAGTTCCTACCTATTAGGTAAGGG
Source organism: Picea engelmannii (assembly GCA_009831015.1). Lineage (NCBI taxonomy): Eukaryota > Viridiplantae > Streptophyta > Pinopsida > Pinales > Pinaceae > Picea > Picea engelmannii. The sequence continues at coordinate 1,069,744 of ML778600.1, read as the reverse complement.
CGCCATTGCTTCAATGCATGTAGTATTTCCATCATTTCCTTCTCATAAATGGGTTTGTCTAAGTCCTTTCCCTTGAGTGGACGACTTTCAAAATCAAGGGGCCTTCCTTCTTGCATTAGAAAAACACCAATACCGTTTCTTGAGGCATCACATACTAGAATAAAGGTTTTTGTGAAGTCTGGTGTGGTCAAGACAAGATATTTTCACATCGCCTCTTTAAGTTATTCAAAAGCTTGAGTTGCCTCTGGAGTCCATGAAAATGCATCCTTTTTAGTTAATGTTGTTAAAGGTGCTTCTATTCTTCCATAGTTCTGAACAAACTTGCGGTAGTAACCTGTCAAACCCAAAAATCCTCTAAGATTCTTCAATGTTTTGGGAATCGTCCAATCCATCATGGAATTAATCTTGTTAGGGACAACCTTGACACCTTCATGAGATACAATATGACCCAAATAATCTACCTCATTCACCCCAAAGAAACATTTGAATGGTTTGGCATATAATTGTTGCTCCTTTAGTAGTTGTAGCACCCTATCAACATGTCGAAGATGATCGTCCCAAGACTTTCTATAGATTAGTATATCATCAAAAAATACTAACACAAATTTTCGAAGGAAGGGATTGAAAATGGAATTCATCAACCCTTGGAATGTGGAAGGTGCATTTGTAAGGCCAAAAGGCATGACCAAAAAATCATAATGGCCTTCATGGGTTCGTAATGTTGTTTTTGGGATATATGCTTCCTTCATTCTAATCTGATGATACCCTGAACAAAGATCCAAATTTGTGAAGTAGATTACTCCATGTACTTCATCTAACAATTCATCAATGATGGGAATGGGAAACTTATCTTTAATAGTGATATTTTTTAGGTCTCTATAATATGGAAACATGTGCAATGAGCTCTCTTTATTGAGTACCATTACCATCGGTGTAGAGTAAGAACTTTGGCTAGGTATAATAATTCCATCCTCTAACATTTCTTCAACCATATGCTCAATTTCACTCTTCTAGGCATAAGGGTATCTGGAAGGCCTGATGTTAGGAGGAACACTCCTAGGAATTAGGTGAATAGCATGATCATGATTGCTAGTGGGTGGAAGACCTCTGGGAATATCTTCAAATACTTTGGAATGCTTATCAATGATCCCTTGGATATCTAAGGGAATAGATGGCTTAGATGTTTGAACATCAAGTGAACATAGTTGTACAATTATACCACGATGCCCCTTTTTCAATAATTTTGTCATGCCATTAGAGCTTAACACCTTACTGGGTTTCCCTGTGATTCCCCTCAATTCAATTTCCTTTCCTTCCAATGAAAATTTCATGAAAATTTCTTGAAATTTAAAATCCCTTGTTCCCAATTATTGTAACCATTGGACTCCTAGTATGATGTCAACACCACCCATGGGTATAGAAATCATTGGACTATTCATTACATATTCCCCCATAGTAAGATTGATCCTATGGCATTTTCCTGAGCAATTGATAGTTCCTCCATCTGCAATAATTACTTGAAACTTTGGCGCTGGATATATAAAGCAATTGAGATCTTTGGCTAATTTATAGTGAATGAAATTATGAGTACTACTAGAATCAATTAGGACTATTACCTTTTTCTTTTTGATATATCCTTCAATCTTGAGGGTTTGAGGAGTGCTAATTCCAGCCAATGCATGACATGATATGGTGGGAGTCAACTCTTCATAAGAAATATCTTCTACATTTTCATCTTGAGATGGTTCTTTTTCTTGTTCTTGTTCTTCATCCTCTTCACAACCTATGTAGAATAATTTATTCTCACCACACTTATGTCCCTTACTATACTTGTTGTCACAATTAAAGCATAAACCTTTTGCTTTTATTTCCTCCAATTATTGAGGTGTCAACCTTGTAGGTTGAGGTGTTTTAGAAGAAGGAACATTATTCTCTTGATAGATGTTAGGAGTGGTCCTTCTAGTAGCCATAGCCATATTTTTACTTTCAACATTTCTTTCCACCTTGAACGCATTCTCCAATGATATGGGTTCCCAAAGGCGAACCTCATGTTGAATGTTATCCTTTAAAGTTCCTATGAATACATCAATTAGGTGCTCATTTGGAATATCCGTTACCTTTATATTCAATCTTTGGAAGTTCTCAATGTGTTCCGCAATTGAACCGTTTTGCTTGAGATTTATCAATTGGTTGAAGAAGGTATTGCTCCTTGTATCCTCATAGTGTGCTATCATTTCTTCCTTCCATGAAAATTTTCCAAGTGACAAGTGATTTGCTATAAAAAAGCCATTGATACCACACAAATTGATTGGGTTATAAATATAAATACACAATTCGTACCTTTTGTGTGTGTGGCACATCATGTAGATCAAAGAACTGCTCCATCTGGAGAATACATGTGATTGGATCATTTCCATAAAACTTCCTCATATTGATCTTAGGAAAGTGGTTGGTCTTGAACCCAAAGTTGGAGTTTCTCCAGTCTTGATTCATCTTCCTTGTGTCCTCATCATGAATTTCATGGGATACATTTTCACTTTCAGGTGCACTCTCTATTAACAAATTTTTCAATCCTTCCATGATCTCCCTTTTTAAACCATCCATCTTAGTATCCATTATTGCTTCCAACTTAGCTTCAGTTGAATCCATCATCCCTTGTAGTTCATCTTTTGTTATTTCCTTCTTTTGTAAATCATTTATGTCCCTGTGCATTTCTTCACCTTCATCAAGAGTCCAAGCAGGATTGTCTGAAGGATTATTTGGTGTAGAAGTTCCCTTTTTTGGTGGCATGTTGGCCAAGTATCACTTGTAAACCTTGATTTCGAGGTGGTTATGCTAGACAATATTTCTTCTGTTGTATCTCCAAAATTTCGGCCCTTCTGGGTCTAAAAATTTCGTTCTATAGTTCTTTGATATGTCTTCTCTGCGATTCCACAGATCTGATCAAAATCGGATGTGCCAAGTGGAAGTTATGGTAACTTCCCCACACATTGCTGATTTTTGGCCCTTTCGGGAGAACATACTTGTAAAGCATGCCAAGAGCACAATATATGATATTTTATTCTAAAACTTGCACCAAAAATACTACAGACTGTCCACTATCCCATGCAACTAGTCTCACTTAATTTGGATATTCACTGAAAAAGATATCAATGTTTTACCCGAAACACTTGTTTGAGACTAGTTAATATGACTAGTCAACTACCCTATCTTACACATGGTGTATCTACAAAATTTGGATGACCCAGAAGCTTAAATTTTTATCACAGATACCTTGATAATTTCTATAAATATCCTCTGGATTTAGGGTCTAAAGCATCACATAAAAAAATTTATAGTGAAAATTCCGCGATGGCTAAATTCAGGATGATTCCAGAACCCTATCTTACACAGGCTATATCTCCGAAAGTATAAGGCCTCAAGATCTGAAATTTGAAACCCACATACCTTGATCTATCTATTAAACATCCTCCTAGGGGTTCCTTCTGGAACATCATATAAAAACAGTTATTACAAAAATTCCAAAGTGTCTCGAATGCAGCAACGAAACCCAAAGATCTTGAGTTATGATACCAAATGTTAAGAACCAAATATCAAACTAGCATAAAAAATCTCAAAATAAGTACTCAACACCTTAAAAAAGAGATAATTTCATATAATAATCCTCTTCAAGGGGGAAACCTCCTTATACACCACATAAATTTACAAATACAAAATGATTCCAAATGAAAAGGTCTCCTTGGTATATATAGGAGAATATGAGTTACAATTACAACTAATGGACCCAAGACAACATAAATAAAATAAAAAACACTAATGTAATATGCCCCAAATAAGGGGTAATGTGCCAATATTTAGGGCTTAACCTTCAACCAACCACATAAAATGTTAATTCAAATGACGACTTGAATTTCACATCAAACCTCATATCCAATATTCACAATTAATCCACATTGAAATCACATTAGTAGTATAGACAACACATATATCCAATATTCAGGAGCTATGGTATAGTTGTGAGGTGATCAATAGCATGAGCGTTGAGTTCATATGTTATACCTTATACCATATGCATTGAAAACTTTAAAATATCGACCCTTCAATTGCAATATGTCACCTTTCTTATATCGAATCAGTGCTTCTATATGTTTATAACAATAATGTGGTGACATGATGTTATAATAAAAATATTTTAATACATGATAAACCATATGAACCTCAAACATTTAAAAATGACTTGTCGTGTCTCCATTTCTTTAGACCGCGTCATTTTAGAATAATTTAATCAAGATGCTATATGTTTTTTTATATGATGAATATAGAAAAAACACCTTTTATGACTATCTCAAAATAATCTCTTAAGAACAAGATGCATAGAGCATCAAAGATCTTTGAAGAACTCTTCCTTTCTTGTGCAATCAAATTGTTAATGAGACCGATACCAAAACTGAAAAGAGAGGCATTATCACTGTAAATGAGACCATTTTAGCAGAGTGGTGATATTCAATCCTGGGGATAATTGAAACTAAACATACATTCTTTATCCCTATGGGTTCCCACCTAAAGTTAAATATTTAATATTGTTGGAATACTGAGAGGGGGGGGGGGGTAAATTAGTATGAGCACTTTATACCACTTTTAACCACAATATATATACTTTCACTTTATCAACAATGTTCAACAATTTATCATCTATGATTGCATTAAATATATATCATGAGCATATAATCATAAGCAACATCACATCAAATACACAGTACACCAGTATTTGCATGGAAACCCAAATGGGAGAAAACCACATAATGCTTTCTTATATATATCAAGAATTCATTCATAGGAAACACCAACTTCCCAATTCTCTAGTTGCAACTGGAAGGAGGATACAACCCCCTATTTTCATGTTCCAACCTAAAGGAAGCTACAAATCCATGAATTCTTTGGCTCCAACCATAAGGAGGCTACAACCCCCTCGATTCTCCAGCTCCAACCGGAAGGTGGTACAACCACCTAGTTCTCGGGCTCCATCCTAAAGGAAGCTCCAAATCCTTGATTCTCCAACTCCAACTGGAAGTAAGCTACAACCCCCTTTCCTTTCCCTGTCCTACCGCCCTAAAGTATAAGTGTAGACCAATTGTCACTACCACAATCATTGCCACTGTCACTGCCTCTATCACATCAACATGTAACATGTCACTTGTATCCAACCTGTCACTATCAACATGTTCAACTTGTCATTGTCACTGATACTCAACCATATCTTCTCACATGGATCATATACCAAGGACACCTATCAACTAGATGTCCAACATCACCAACCCATGCCTCTACCAAGAAAGTACAAAGATCACCAACATACCATCACAAGATATGTGTCTCAACCAAGTACCAACCTGTACCATGCACCATGCATCAACCTGTGTACCACAACCTATACCAAGTGCATCAATCCTGCACCAACACCTGTACCAAACCATGCATCAACCATGCACCTCAACCTCTACCAAACCACGCATCAACCATTCACCTCAACCTGTACCAAACCGTGCATCAACCCTTCACCTCAACCATGTACATCAAAACCATACCATGTATCAATCGCATACCAATAAACCAATATATGAACCAACATTTTATCTCATCAAGTAGACCTCAACCATCATATACCATGCATTCAATGATGTTCCTCAAGTCATAAACCAAATATTGCAAACACATGCCTCAAGCACGTTCCTTAATATCACCAAGATGCAACCTCATAACACAATATATCAAGCCTCAAGTATGCACCATAACATGTAACCAAACCATACACCAAGATAGCCAATAATTCTTCTAATCAATGTACCATACCATCACCAAGATGTGCACCTCATACATGTACCAAGAATATGTCTCACACCATGTGCCTCAAGTATGTGTCAACACTCATAACCATGTACCATACTAAACCAAATACCAACCAGCCAAGAATGTACCACTAACAATGTATCATATGATCACCAAGATGTACCATACATCAACAAGACACGCCTCTCAAGCATGTACCATATCACTAAGATAAATCAGTCAAATCATGCATATAAACATACCTCAGAACCTATAATTGACTTGTTGTATTGTAAACTAACATGTACCTTCTTCCACAGTCCTTAGCAACTAGGTACCAACATCCCTTCACACCTTTCACAAGTCATTTTGCATGTGCGCTACTTTGTCTTCTACAACCTGTATATATCTGTGCTTTCCTCCACCACAACCCATGTATATTCGTGCTCTACTGACCTACAACTTGCGGATAGCTCAAAAAGTAGGGTTTATTGCAACCCCGAGACTTTCTCCTTCGACCCTCCTTTACTACCTCATAAAAATTTCATCACAACCTTAGCAAAATATCACTAGTTCATAAGATAGATAATCAATGAATAAGTGTGTGAGTGTATTTGTGAGAGACTCCTTGAGGTGTTTATATACTTTTTCATAGTAACCTCCCTCCTTACTTTAGGGCTTTCTTGTTGCAACCACTTTACCCTTTGACTAAGACTTGTAACCAACTAGGGGCTTCTTGACCAGTCTTTGGTGCTTCCAACTTTACAAGGCCATATCTCCCTAACCGTAAGGAACCATGTGGCATACCACATATCATCGAAAACTGCACGACAAGGACTATCCATCTATGAGTGTCTAACCTGCAATTTCACTGTCCTTCATGTCCATATTCCTCAACCAACTTTGGGTACCATAACCACACCTACGGGGCTATATGTAGACTACATCAAATGTACCCAACTAACTCATCATCAATTTCGATCATACAAATGTCAATAAAATGTCCAACATCTTTGGACCTCTCCAAGGGTTGACATCAAATTGTAAGGGTGCGCCCAACAACAAGTTAAATGCTCAAAAGGTTAAACGCTCAGTAAGATTAGTGGGAAGGAGATATCCATGAGAAGTATGCCCTACAACAAGGGAAACAATCCAACACTTAATTGGAGTGCCCAACAACAATGGAATTTCCCCCAACAAACAAATTAAATTCCTAGGTAAGGTGAAATTTTCCCTAGGTGAGAGAGTATGAGAAGGGAGAGAAATTATAATACCTAACTTAGCAACTTATGCATAACAACTATTTAATGACAACCCTCGATCTCTGTGAGGAAATAGATGGATGATCTACGTCCTCTAGTTGTTGCAAGTATGCAAATGTTTGAAGGAAACAAATTAGTGCATAGTCAATTCCCAACCAGCATGTTATGCCACCATTGCCAATAAATTCTCACACACAGTGCTAAAGATTAGAAGCAATAATTAATTTCACATACACTCAAGGAAATACGGAGATTCCATTAGATTTATCTAGAAAGTTCAATTAAAACTCAATGATGAATTAACCACACCACATAGAGAAAAATACATTACACATGTTTGTTTGTTTTCCTGGAACCCAACTGGGAAAACTAGTTGAATGGTGCTCAATCTTCTTCTTTCTACAAGTTTGCAAGTTCTTACAATGCTCTCCTCCTCCTTGGCCAAAATCCCTTTGGAAATGAGCAAGAGTGGAGAAATAGAGAGAGATAGGGGGTAAGGGAAGGACAACAACCATGGCTCTTCACTTGCCGTTCCTTAGCCTTCTCTCCTATTCGTTTCCTTCTCATTTTAATTATTTTTATTTAACTTTTCTCTTATCTCCTTATTTGGCTTATTCCACATAAACTTGCATTGTTTTACATTTTTTTATATGGCTTACATAATACATTCTGATTGTCAATCTATGTTGTAGGTACTGAGTCTTATCCACTCTTTAGTCCAGATCCATTTTAGATTAGAACAATATAGTTAGCACAAAGAAGAAGGATGATGACTATTATAGCTAAAGTAATGCTAACCCTTCCAATTTCTTCCAAACATGCCTCTAACTTGTTAATGTAAATGCCAAAAATGGAACGGGATAGGGGACAACCTTGCTCAACCCCTATATTACAATTAATTTCTTCCAACCAACTCTTAGTGTTCCTGAACTTAACAATAACATTCTCGTACAACCTTATCTAAATAGCTATGAACTAAAAAATAATCCGTTAACTCTTCTTATCTATTCCAGAGGTTGTTTCTAGGCATCGTGTCAAAGGCTTTCCTAAAGTCAACGAAGAAACATAGGAGATTGATTAATTATTTAAACATTCCTATATGATAATCCTAAGAGAAACTAAGTGGTCCACAGTTGAATGATAACTTCTAAAACCAACTTGGCCTTTAGCCCTTTTTTAATAACTTTCTAACCATATGCTAATCTTCTTTTCCAAAATAATTCCATGTAACTTAGCTAAAAGAGGGCTAACCACAATGGTCATATAATTTGAGGGGTATTTTTTATCCCTACTTTTAAAAATAGGAACAACAAGGTTTCAGTGCATGGTTTAGGGGAACCTTGCTTAAGTGTCACATTGAAGAGCTTGTGATTGTGAGGGATAAGAACAAGTCCTCCAATTTTTAGGATTTCTACTTGATAACCTTCAATGTCCTTAACCATTCAAAATATAATATATTATACATAATAGTAATAGTAATTTTTAAAAATACTAACTATATATATACACTATTATATATACATGCATAACAATGCATAACAATAGAGGGAAATAATATATTCCTAAAGAAGGATAATGCAATGATTAGCCTCGAGAATCAAATGGTGAAGCCCATATGGTAAAGTAGAACAAGGTTATGGACAAAATACTAGATTGGATTCACAAGTAGAGTGTGGGAGTCCAATATTAAGTTGGATTCATATGTACAGTACAAGGTTGTTATCAAAATAAGGAAGGACACATCCCAATGTACTCAAATTACAATTTAGATCAAGTGACCAAGCTAAGCTTATAAGGTTTTGTTTAAGCACATCTCCTTGGAATATAATGAGTTTTCTACTATGCATCTATTATGAAACAATTTAACAATTTAACGTTTTCATACTCAAATTAAAAGTTACAAAATCTCTTTGAATTTTTTAGATAATAAAATCTTCAGATTATTTTTCTTATCTAAGTAAAAAAAATTAAATTAGTTTAAATGTTGGAAAATAATGTACTAAAGAAGAAAAAAGAAATACCATTCATGACATAAAGTAAATTGTACCTTTTCTTATAAGTTAATATAATAAATCCTCAACCATTAAAAATAAATTATAATTATAATTAAATTTATGAATATTATAGTATAATTTTTAATGTTATCTGCTTTACATCCATCCTCGAAATAAATTTATCAAAGCCATGGGGATTTTTCGACGGGGCCAACCAAAAGGAGGATCAATGTTGTTCCCTGGACTTTACCTTGCACCTCTCGGAGAGTCATCACTTTGATGGTGACACCAATATTGGATCAGGTACAAACAATATGGGAGAACTAAATGCTCTGTATGCACTACTAAAAGCTACTCACTCAAGGAATGTTCGGTGTTTATTGGTGTTTGGGGATTCTAAATTGGTCATTCATTGGATGCATGATAAATCATAGATTTATAATTTAGGCCAGGGTTGACATCAATAAATTATAATTATAATTAAATGTATGAATATTATAGTATATTTTTTAATGTTATCTGCTTTACATCCATCCTCGAAATAACTTTATCAAAGCCATGGGGATTTTTCGACGGGGCTAGCTAGGAGGAGGATCAGAGTTATTCCTTGGAATTTACCTTGCACCTCTCAGAGAGTCATCACTTTGATGGTGAAGCCAATATTGGATCAAGTACAAACAATATGGGAGAACTAAACGCTCTGTATGCACTACTAAAAGCTACTCACTCAAGGAATGTCCAGTGTTTATTGGTGTTTAGGGATTCTGAATTGTTCATTCATTGGATGCATGATAAATCATAGATTTATAATTTAGGCCTCATTCCCATTGCACTACAGTTGAAAGAGATTGTGGATTTGTTTAAGGAGATAAAAAAAATTCATATACATAGAAAACATAATATTTTGGTAGATTCTCTTTCAAAGGAATCTCTACTACTTCCTGCCAACGTTGTTTATTTGGATTAATTCGGGGATGGATCCTTCTTCTCCAAACTAGATCTCATTATTAATTAGGTGGCATCCCTTTCTTGTTTATGTTATTCCATAGAATGTTCATTCTAATGAAGAGGATAATTTTGTGATGTTTAGCAATGAGCAAATGTTGATTGGTGAATGGTACTATTACAAGAGTGCATTGTGGCAGTTTTTGCTCAACTTTGTAAAAGAATTTCAGATCTATGTTTTGTTCCAAAGGTTTGTAATACTTTTTGTCCAAAATGTTTGAAAAACATAGTTGAAGCTTTGTGGAAGTGAATTCTTGTAAGAGGTGAGAATCGATGTACAATCAACATTCTCAAATAAAAGAAAAAGAAAAAGTCTAATTGAAGGCTTCATGTACCAAATACTTTAATAAAAAGATTATTTTTCATGATGAATGTGCCCTAGACCTATCCTAAAATGAAATAAGGGGGTCTAAGGAACAATTTGTGTTTGTGTGCGATTGTGTATGATGCATACTATACTTTGTGTCTAGTATTTGACAATAATATTTATTTTAGTAAACAAAACAAGCACACAAATTCAAACGATCTAATCCTTGTAACAACAATCAAGAAAGTGTGATATATAAAAAAAATGTGCAATCAAGAAAGCGTGGAAACAAATTCAACCAAGTAAATCAAGCAAACAATGCACTTGTGAAATTCAATGGTGATTGCCACAATTAAGTGTATTGAAGTCTTCTCAAACTTACCATCTTTGTAAATAGGTAAAAGGTTATGTGTCATTTCAAATATTTGACACTAAGTGGTAAATTGTAAATCTATCAAGCATAAAATTTCTTTAATTCATGACTTGAATTGTCAACATTAAAGATTAAAACCTGAGCAATTAATTGTACAAGGGGTAAAGTGTCAAGCCCTTTCAAGTCAAAGTCAATTGTGAATGCCATCATCGAGACCTGCCTGAAATTTAAATATGGAGGTCAAGTGAGTCTTCAAAGTGAAGTCTTTGTAATCACACTTTAGGGTGCAAGATCGGTAGTACTTGACAGCCTAAGTGTAACATCAAATCAAGCAAGCACGATATAAATAAACAAGTGCAAGCTAGCGAGTACAAGTGCGCAAGAGAATAATAAGAAATGGGTAAAAGAGGAAAGCGTTTACAAAATGCCTCTCAAGAAATCAAGGAATTGCAAGAGGACAACCATGAATTGAAAAATCAAGTTACAAATCTTGAGTGGACATTAAGTCAAAATAAAAACATAATGGATCACATGGTTGATACAATACAGTCAACAAATAATCTTCGAGATGAAATATAAATGAAGGATCAATTAGTTGATGCACTACAGATAAAATTAAGAGAAAAGCATGATCAAATTGATGACATGATTGAAGCAACATCTACAAGAAATCAAAAATTTGATGCAATTTGTGACACAAAATATTTGATAGAGAATATTGATGCAACATGTGCTACAAAAGAGTTCATCCAAATGACTGATGCAACATGTGATACAAATGAAACAATAGGTTGATACAACTTGTGACACAAAATACTTATTGTAGATGGTTGATTCTACTTGTTATACACATGACCTAATGGTGGATACAAAAGAAACACAAGACATTGATTACAATGGACCAATGAAGAAAAGACTTGTTGAAAATAAGTTAGAAGAAGTAGCTTGGAATGAAAGTAGCAACAACAACAAATGTGAAGAAGCAAAAGAACAACAAAATGATCTTTACAAGATGTTTGTCAAACCTTGGGAAGAATTATCATTCAGCAAAAATCGGCACAATTTAGGATATGACAAAGGAAACAACTTTCATATCCCATATTACTCCAAACCAGTTCAGTTTATGAGTTCAAGATTTCTTGAAGAAGTGAGGAATATTGCTAATAAATGCCAACATTGTCATATAGTTGGTCATTTGGAGACACAATTTTGATATCCATTCTTGTCTTTTGTTAAGTACCTATACCAGATCTACAAATATACTTCAATAATACCAAGAATAAACCATAAACCATTCACCATAACATGAACACAAGAAATAGAGAAAACCCTTCAGGTAGGGTAACACCATATATTAATCATTATGGAAGGATAAAACTCCTCAGGCAATCCTTGCTTGTACAATCACAATATTCTTCACTATGTTTCATTTGTTGGCATATTTATTACGGGAAGACAGAAGGCAGAGTATTTGTTTGTCATTGATGGCAAGCTCAGCCTGACGATGACGAACAAGAGAAAGTGGCAAGACCAGTAGCGCAATGATGATCACATGGCAAGATCAGAAGCGTAAACTCCATTTTGGAGTTTCGGATATCGGGAGTTGGAGGAGTCAAGGAAGCAACTCATGGAAGAAAATCGTGAAATGTGAAACCACGACTTAATCTTCATTTTGGAGTTTTGGATACCGGGAGTTGGAGGTGTCAAGGACACTCATGACAAGAATGATGAAATCGTGAAATGCGAAAGATCAGAGCATCAACAAAGACTCCATTTCGGAGTTTAGCAGACCGAGAAATCAAAGATCAAAGGAACTTTAACCTTTGAAGTAGCGAACCCGAAAATCCCGAAACAGACACGACGAAGGCCCTTGAAGTTTTGAAATCATGATAAGATCTGGACCGTTGGGTCCATAGGACATGTGGCGAAAGATCGTCATTTCGCTGACTGGAAATTCAAAGGAACGGGGTTCCCTAACCTCTCGAACTCGCAATATGCAAAATCGCGAAATAATCCTAGTCATTGGATCAAGGAAAAATCTGGGTCGTCAGACCCAGGAGGTGAATGTGGAAAACCATGTCAGTAAGGACAGGTGGCAACCTACGTCAGAAAGGACACGTGGCGCAATCATATAAGGACAAGTGTCAAGTTGATTTGGCATTTCAGGAACCTGGAAATCACAATTATGAGTGACACATGGCAGACACATGGATCATGACACATCATTGAGTGACGTCATTCCAGGAATTTAGTTTCGGGAGTTTTAGCATCAACTCTCCCCCAAAGTCCTGAAAGCTGAAGTTCTGGGGCGGAGGATAGTCGTCCGATCACCACGAATCGTGGACCGTTGATCTGAAGAGTGAAGCGCTCAAATGATTAGCGAGTGGTCATAGGCTATGGTCACATCATCGAGAGTTGGAGGAAGGCACTAACAACTAAACTCCATTTCAGATATCGTGACTTGGAGAGTCGAGATGCCTTGCAACAGGAATTCGCAACATGCGAAATCGCGAAATGCCGAAATGCGAAAAACACCTTTTGGTGTAGGCTGTGGTCACCGTCAGTGGTCATGTGAGAGGAAGGAGCTATCACCAAGCTAAGCTCATTTTCGACGATTGTAACATGAAGAGTCAAGACTCTTCACCACAGGAATGTCGAAATGCCGAAATGCGAAATGGTGAAATCAATGCGAGACCCTGTGCTTGTAATCCAACGGTGTTGGATACTTGGAAATCTAAGGGCTACTGTTGCTCTTCATGATTAATTGGTCAGTTACGATTCAGTTAGCAGAACCGAATCATGGTTCTTGGACGGTTGGCATTTCAGTTGCTGAAGCATTGTTCTAGGGATTTGAGGGGTAACTGAAGGGGTTGTAGTGTATAAAAGAAACATGCAGTGATTGTGTGTGGTTGGTCGTTCTGAATGAAAAATGAGTTGAACTGTAAGAAAGGGAAAATTACAATATGCGTAGTGTGAGACCGACAGTATGCACAGTGTGAGATAAAACTCAGAGATGAGTAACAGATGAGGAATAGACAGAAGCAAGAGCAGAAATGCAAAACAGCTTGAAGCAGAGCAGAATTGCAGAACAACTTGAAGTAGAGCAGAATTGCAGAACAGACAGAGGAAGAGAAGAATTGCAGAATAGTTAGAAGCAGACCAGATTTACAGAACAGAGAATAAGTGGTAAGAATCTATTTATCTATGTTGTTGGTTATTCAATCATTTATTTATAATTAGGGAGGTATGGTGGTGCTAGGGACGACTGTGGTCCCCTGATATTTGAGTTGGTGCTTGAATATTGGGAGTTGTAGCTTCCATCTAGTTGTGGCTAGAAAACATGGTGGCAGGGTGGTGCTTGGGAAAATATAGAGTTTTCTATATGCAAGTTGGTTCTTGTATAAGTGGAAGTAGGTGCTTCCATCTAGTCAGTGTTGGAACACTCAGGGAGTTGGTGCTTCCTTCTAGTCGGTACTAGAGAAACCAGAGAGTTGGTGATTTCAACAAGTTGGAGCTTGTAAAACAGAGGTAGTAGCCTCACTTTGAGTTGGTGCTCAAACATAGATGATGTACAGAACTTAAAAGAATGCCTATCATTTTGAAGAAGAAGAGGTTTTCTCCCTTTATGGATTTCCTCGTGAAAATATGTCTTTGTGTATATCTTATGTGTGATTGATGCTCATTATTTATGTTGTTAATATTATGTATAATATTGATGGTCACTTGATGAAAGATTAAAAATGGCTTAATAGACTTAATATTGTTTAAGCATAGTAACAACTGATTCACCCCCCCCCCTCTCAGTTGACTTAATAATTTCAACATCATTACATTGCCTACACTTCTTTATATATCTCTCCCTATCTCCTAGGAACCTTCTAAAGAGCCTTCTCACATTTATTACATCCAACTACCATAGTGGACCTTTATTAATATAGTGGACCTAGTCCACCTTACATTGAATGACCACATTCCCATATATTAAATGACTTCCACTTATAACACATAACTACATTCTCATTGGGTACCTCCCTAGGTACCCCATATTACCTCCCTAGGTACCCCATATTACCTCCCCCTTCACATGTTTCGTCCTCGAAACATGAGAAGAAACCATACAATATGACTGGCTAAAAAATGTAGCCAACTAGTACCAAGTATGACCATCCATCCATCCCAATGGAAGTCGAACATGATGTCTATCTGCTACCTTTCCACCCTGATCTTTCTCTGCATCATGTTGGGGTTTCCATGGGATTGTTTCTATAGCTTGAGCTCTTCCTGTAGTGCTGGTAATCCTCCATGCACCTCTTGATCGGTTTCCTGTCTGGTGCCTTGCTGGTGCATAAATGTGTTAATGCACATGCCCTTGCCTTGATGACTTTTGTGTCTCTATATGATGTGGATGGCGATATACAACAACTGTAGGAATTTGTTCTTTTTTCTTCAAATCTGCAACACTTTGTGCCTTTAAGTCAATGACCTCCTTAGCTTCCTGATTATGTGCTTGTTGTAGTTTTTCTTCATCTCCTTCTGTAGACTCTGCCTCTGATTCAACTTTAGACTGGACAATAACTTCTTTGTTAGCTTCCATGGGTCCATCTTTCTTACTAAGAGACACATCCTGCAATGTGATTTTCTTTTTCTTGTACCACAACTTTAAAAACTTCTTTTGCACATTAATATTAATGGTACCCATTGATTTTGTCCAAGGATATCCCAAAACAATATCCACTTCATCCATATCCATAGCATAAAAATTTGAATAAAACACATATTTATCCATGGTAATCTTCAAATCTTTAAAAATTTGAACATTTTCACCCTCAACGTATGTGCTTTGAATATTCTTTATTGGAACTTGCAATCTATTAACCAACTGAACATTGATAAAATTATGCATGCAACTAGGGTTAATAGAAACAATGATATTTTCTTTATGAATACAACCATGAACCTGTAATATAGTTTTTTCAC
>ML778600.1:1011484-1053950 GCA_009831015.1 Picea engelmannii | reverse complement strand
TTCTTTATGAATACAACCATGAACCTGTAATATAGTTTTTTCACATGAAAATAAACTCTTGGTTCTCTCTTTATCCTTATTTTCTCCATGAGACCACTTTTCTAACAATATTTTTTCAAATTCTCCATTGGAGAGTGTCATCAACTCCTTATAATCAAGCGATTTCCACCAAATGGCAACATCACCTTGCAATTTGAGATCTACCCAATGGGGCCAATTCTCTTCCCATGCTGACTTTCTTTATTTAATGAATTATTCAAAACTAGGGCCATCACATTTCCCTGTAAAATACATCTTGCTATGAAAAAACCCCAAAAATAGAACAATAAGTTACGGCAGAAAATTGCGGTTTTTTTCGGAAAAACCCTGAAAAACTGTTGAATTTAAAATGCTCATAACTTTACTTCTTGAACTCCATTTCGGTTGATATTTTTTTTGTTTTGAAATTGGGTATTTTTCCGAGAGGAATTCAAATACCCAATTTGTTTTGCCAAATTCAACTCATAAAGATTCATATCTGAACTTGAAGTGCGTCGCCCTCTTTTTCTTCCCTAGAAAAAATTCTACAAAAAGAGAAAACAAATCTTCCCTTCTTTGGCTAAGGAAAGTGCTCGCATACCAATTTTTAAGTACCTATACCAGATCTGCAAATATACTTCAATAATACCAAGAATAAACCATAAACCATTCACCATAACATGAACACAAGAAATAGAGAAAACCCTTGAGGTAGGGTAACACCATATATTAATCCTTATGGAAGGATAAAACTCCTCAAGCAATCTTTGCTTGTACAATCACAATATTCTTCACTATGTTTCATTACATTGCCTACACTTCTTTATATAGCTCTCCCTATCTCCTAGGAACATTCTAAAGAGCCTTCTCACATTTATTACATCCAACTACCATAGTGGGCCTTTATTAATATAGGACCTAATCCACCTTACATTGAATGACCACATTCCCATATATTAAATGACTTCCACTAATAACACATAACTACATTCCCCTTGGGTACCTCCCTAGGTACCCCATATTACCTCCCTAGGTATACTACATCTTCATTGTGGGAACACAAATCATCTCTCAAAAAAATGTCGAAAGAAGAAGGTTAAGAAAAAAATTCATATGGTTGCATCATGTCATGGAGATGGAATCAACAAATAAAGAAGCTACATCATTCTTATTGTCTAGTCAAGATAGAGGTAAATCCACAGATGCATGGAGAAATGACAAAAGCAAAAAGATTTAAAAAAACTATTCCAGATGATTTTGGCAATGATCCAGATCCAATTCTACATGTCCTCTAAAATCAAAACATGAACCAAGGATGGTACTCTCCACGCCTCAAGGGGGGGATCACATTGATGAAAAGGAAAATCTCTTAAACCTTCAGGGGGGAGTGAACATGGTTAATGGTAAACCAAAAATCACCACGTTGTTCAAATGAATATGGTTAGTGGTCATCCAAAACAACCATATTGTTCAAGTATCATTGGAAGATGGTTAATGGTCAACCAACAAAACCACCACATAAAGAATCCAAAGCTCAAGCTTGGATCCTGTCAACCAACTTAAAACCAAAAAAATAAAAAATAAATCTCACCTGTCAAGATTCTAATTCCTATCACAACCAATCAACATTTGGGAATTCCAACATAGAAATTGGTCTCCTAAAATCAAATAAACTATTGGAATGCCAATCAACAGAATGGGAATGTACAAACATAGAAACTATTCACTTCCAGATGAACTATATCCAAATATTGGTGGTTTTTCAAGCATATCTTCATTGAAGCTCAGTTTGAGATTGAGAGTCCCTAGACAATTACAAAGTCTGATACCACATTGATATGATTTATAAATCTTATCTATTGATGGTGTATTTTCATGAGTTGTCAGTGCGATTTAGATTTAGATCTAGAAGTGGTCTTATTATCGCACAGATTGTAGGTTGGGAAAAGCCCGACCCAATCTACAAAGGTGAGACAAATATGGGAATACCTACCCACTGTCACCTTAGATAGGTACTCCCCTCGCTTTAGGGATGATGTGATCACCTCAAGGGGGGAATCTTAGTGACCCTAGGGGGATTGAGACAGAGCGTGAGGAGATAATGAGGAACCCCTTTGTCCACTTGATTATTAGGCTTGTCTCGATTATTCGTCTTGTCTCGGATCCCTAAGAAAAAATGAATAACCGAGATACAATCCTGATAATCAAGTGACCTAAGGGGTTCCTCTCATCATCTCTCCACCCTCAGTTTCAATCCCCCTAGGGTCACTGGGATTCCCCCCTTGAGGTGATCACATCATTCCTAAAGTGAGGGGAGTACCTATCTAAGGTGACAATGGGTAGGTATTCCCATACTTGTCTCATATTTGTATATTGGGTTGGGAATTTCCCAACCTACAATCTGTGTGATAACGAGTCCAATATATGTACTATAAATTCACATAATTGAGATCAATACAATGTGCAAGAGAATGGATTAAGCATTTTTCACCAATTTTTGTCATGTTATGCGTGTACTCTGATTCTTAACATAAATGTGGTGATCACATATGTCTCTGTCTCGTTTAAACATAAATATGAAGGTCATAGTTTTGGGGAAGTGTGTCCCATTATGTTTAATATGCTTATCAAATGTACTTTCAATTTTTACTAAAATAGAAAATATAATTTTTTTCTTGAAATACACACACACACACATATAATATTTTGATTACAATATTTTAATTTGGTATGTCTAACCCTTATGGTCAATTATGGTATACACTAACTTTTTGCATATTAAGGTCATAAGAGGAGAGGATTAAGGTCCCCAAGCATTCAAGATATAACCCACCAAATATTTGACACAACTTTCATTGTATCAACAAGTGAAGTGTGAAGTTTTAGGCACTATTACCAGTTATACCAGATCTGATATGTTATTTTGCAGCACATAAATCAGCATTTAAATCACTCAGAAATTCACAAGAAACACTAAGGAAGAAACCTACAATAGTCCAAGAAAAATAGCTAATAGTTAGGATAAGAAACTAGCAAAATTAGATCACTAAACTATGTTAATTTCTAGTTGTTCTAAGCACTAAGTTCTGCATAAAATTACAGCCAATGGTTGTAGCATTTAAACACGTCCCTACATAAATTCTACCACTAAAATGATAAGCTAACAAGTTAGAATACTAGATCCAACCAAGGACTACAATACCCACCTTTTATTTTTTCAAAAAAGGTTAAGAAAAAGTCTAGATTTAAAAACTAAGGGTTATTAAACAAACTAAAGTGAGGAAGAGATGAGGGTTTGATGAGTAGGGAGGCTAGAGGCCCCCCAAAAATATCTCCCAGAGGGAAAATGCTTCCATTGGAAGGCCTTTTAAGGCCATGCACTTAGATCTCAATTTTGACGTGAAATCATGTTTCCCAACATAGGGTATTTTGTTTCTCCAATGCAAATGAGATAACCAATGCCTTGAAATCTTGGGTAGTTGGAGTCACAAAGAGCTTGGATATGAACTAGAAAATCTTGTAATCTTGTCCCTGGAGGTTGTAGCTACTAACTATCCTGCAAGAGGGTTTAGAGAATAAATCTTCTAGCTCAAAATTGTCTTCAAATGATGGAGAATATCTGCAAGAGGGTTGTTAGTTTTACCTAGTCCCTCTCATAAACACTCACCAATAAAATAGATTCCAAGGGTTATAATTTATTAGCTATTCCTTGAAAATTTTCAAATAAAGAACATAGACAATAATCAAATGAGGGCTTGGTGCTTCAATGGATTAACAAAAGAGATCTCACCATAATAACTTGAAGAGGATAGAGAATCATTAACATAAAAAATTTACCACATGAGAGATCCACCATAAGCATCCACAAAACATAAGAGCCTTCAAGACACTCCCTCCAAGCCAAATTGCATGACCCAAAAATTCACCAGGACATCCATGTAGACCGAAAATATGGAGCAAAATATCACTAGTAATGGAAGCATAATCTCCTTACAAAACAAAAATCCACCTCTTCATCAAATCTCAAGTGTTGGATTTATAATCCTCCACTCACTTGGATTTGTCCACAAATCGACCAACTTTAGGGGTTTCCCTAAGAATATTAGAGTTTTGTCCACTTATTAATCTCTTCTAGAGATTTCCAAAAAAATAAAAATAAAATCCCTTTTAAAAATATTTAATCCTCCCAATTTAAATAGAAATCCTATAATAATTCATTTATTAATTTATCCCCTTTTAAAAATGATTTGACTCTTTGACCATGTGATTTGGGTAAAAGAGAATTTTTTTGTAATAACTTTAAAAGATGGAAAATAAATTTCCATAAATCATCTTTGACCAAAGCAAAAAGGCCCAACAATTTCTCCTTGAAGCACACGATCATCCTGTAACCAAGGAAAAAAGTCCATCAATCCATTAAAATCCTCCATGGAGCTAGGGATTATCCTCCCTAAGTCCCACGATCTACGAAAATATTCATTTGGTGATGTGTAGTGAACCTCCCAAGGCTATTGAATAGTCAAATAATTGATTTTCTTCCTTAATTAAGTGCATCGAACCTCCTTTTAGTGGAAAATAAGTCCAAACGCCAAATCGAACTTGATGATGTACACAATAATTTACCGGGAGATGATGAATAGCAGTAAATTCCCTTTAGAAAGCTTCCAAGTGCCTTATCCATCACAAAAATTCTTGACCAAATCATCACCCAACCTTCTCAAGACCAAAATCATCTAATGATTTACAGGAGCTGGTCAAATAGGGGTGACATCACCCTAGGCCATGCAAAAATTTTCCTCAAAATTCATTTGATTGAGTTGGGAACTGGGTCGAGTCACTCAAAAGCGGTGACGATGTGGCTTGTGAAACATCTCAGGAATCTGTCAAATGAAAATGTGTCAATCAATTAAGGGTTAGCTAACCCTAGTGATGCCCAATGACAGCTAGAATAATAATTCCTGGATCATCAGGATGACATGACACTTGGCGAAAGATTGCAAGACAAATTAAAACATGTATGTCTAGAAGGAAACAATTCAAGTTATCATGATAAGATAATCAACGTAATATAAAATTCGTCTAAACCATACCATTAAGCCCCATATTTATATTTCGTCACAAGCTCAAGAAGGTTATACAACTTACTAAGTCAAGGTATAAAATTCTATCAAAGACCTAGAGAGAACAGACTAACACCTAAGTATTAAAACTATTTCCGAAAGATTGTTTATTCACTATAATGTAATGATTATGAGATGGTCATGGAGTTAGACTTCAAGGTTGGGCAATTGACATACAAGGGACTGTAGTATCTCATTCATGGGTGCCTTTGATGAGGGTAGATTACACACTTGGTTCTTGTTATTTGCGAGGTCATACCTTCCAAGCCCTTTATTTGTCTTTTACCACGTCTAGTCATGGGAGATAACCCGAAGAATATGTAGCGCTCTGGCAATATTCCTATGATTGACGACCTTTTATTTTTTGTTTATGTTTTTCTTTCTTTGGATAATTCATTTTTTTTTATCCTTTCCTGTTGAAAAACACATGCGTCAATGCTTCAAACACTCTAGAGACTATGTAACACCCTGGCGATGTATCTACAATGCTATGGGATTAGGCAACCCTCTAAGAAGGTAACCAAGGCAGGATTGTGCTAGTCTCCCTCTGAGCCTGAAAGCTCCTTCTTCCCATAGAATGAGGAATGATCCCTTCTTGGGTCAATTTATATAACCTAAAGAAATGGATATGATAGGGACTAACGAGATTTAAAATGGTAAGTATGATCAGGAATGGTACGATGACAGATTCAAAAAAAATCCCAATAGTGCTCCATTTTCCCCAAGAGTAACCCAATATCCCATGGACCTAAGATTACAAGTCAATTTATGACAGAGGAAGAAGTATAACCAACGAGCTAATGACTAGTAGTTAGAAGGGACTCTCTGGAACAAGCTTAAATGCCTTAGATATTAAATTGATGCTCACCACGATGACAGACTCACCAGCTTGCAACATGCTTCTCAAGGATGTCTGATAGACCTATCCAAATTCCATGGGTGTCATATGATGTTTATACCACTGAGATATGCTCACACTTAGAAGGAGGATCTAAAATTCATATTTCCAAGTACAAGCACATCTTTCGACTTTCCATGTCTTCAGTTTGGGCGCCTCTAGATATTCTTTCTAAAATAGTTATCCACCAGTGGGGGAATAACATCAGGCTCCAACTTGGGGACATGTGCTCGCTTGATGAGTTCTTGAGATCCACAGATTTCTAGAACACATGATTGGGACAAAATAAAGTACCGTTAGATTATTGTTCTTTATTGAAACATAACTATCTGTGCAACTGAAAAGAAAAGGCATGACAAAGAATAATTTTTTTTTACACTTTTTCTTTTTCCCTTTGTATATATATATGTGTGCAAAATGCAAGACACACATGTAATAAAATATGATTTGCAGAAAGTGAAGATGTATAATGCAATTGATGGCAGGTAGATGCAATGCATTTAATCTAGTATGGAAATGCACTATAGTACATATGTCCTAACTAACAAACCCGAGGGCTGAAGCCCTAAGTACCATCTATATACAGGCGTAGATGGGATGCCTCATAACCGACAAACACTTTCTTTCCCGTCATGGTGAATACGTTGTAAAGATTGTTTTCTTTGTTTTTTACAATAAAGGGGCCAACCCATAAGATTTCATCTTTTGGATCATAGTTGGGTTCACCTCGTTTCTTGTCCCATAATAAAACTAAGTTTCCCTCTCCATATTCGATGTGTAGATCATCTTCAATATAAATCTCTAGGGGAGGGGAAACTTCCTAGATGTTTCCGATAATTTGTTGCTTGTTTGTCTGTTGTGTTTGTTCATCATTCTATAAGATCTTTACCTCACCCACATCTTTATCATAATGTATGACCAATCCTTTATCATACTTGTTTGTTATGGGGAACAAAACTTCAAATGCTTCTTCATTTGAAAAAGGAAGCTCGGAGGCATCGTATGGAGGTTCATTGGACACTTTATCAAATTCATCATCACTTGCAACGTCTGTTCCATTGAATAAACATACATGGTGTTGCGATTTGGGTTGACTATACAAGACCTCATATGTTCCATCTCCCATTGGTATGAAGGCATGTGAAAAGTATAGATTCATATAACCGCCCAGCTCATTGGCCCAATCTCTTGAAAAAAGCATTCCCCAAGCCGGGGGGACATCAACTACAAACATATCTGTGGGAAATCTTATTTTGTCCAGATGGTACATGTATGTGTCTACATCCTTTGCTACACTAAATACTTTGACTGGTTTGAATCCATCCCACAAACGTTTCCATAAGATCGTGAGATTCCCAACCCAAGTGGTTGGAAGACGCCAATAGGCATTATTGTGGTAGATGCTCCTGAATCAATCATGCAATTGTTTATCTGGAAGCCATTCATAACCAAGGAAACATAGAAAGGGGGGATTCCATTTGATTTCCTGATGATATTTTGGTTACTGATGTTAATGGGAGGGTCATTTGTTTCTTCATCAATATGGAAAAATTTCATCACCTCCTTTTTCATTTATGGAAGTCTACATATTTTTGAAAGTGGAACGAGCACATTTATCTTAATGAGCACACTTCCATGATACACTTTGAGGTGAAAATCTTCAATAGTATCCTCAGACTACTTTGGTACTTCCTGAGCTGGAGGGGTAAGGAAAACTGGCTTAGGAACAAGTGGAGGTTGTAATGGAGGTGGCAGAGGAAAATATTTGATTGGTGGTGTAGGAGTTGCTTTTGAAAGAATGAGGTGTGAATGTGTATGAGGAGTGGTAGGTAGATTGGTTGGTAGAGTCGAAGATGATGCAGTTTCCTTTCCTTTATTCTTCATTTGATAATAGAGAAACTGGTTTTTTCTAACAGTCTCCTTGCTTTCTTCATCCAACTCATTCCAAAGCTCCATGTATAACTTTTTCTGTGTTTCTTTCTCCCATTGTACAAACTATTCTTGGATCAGCCGGATAAATCCTTCACTATTGAGGGGATATTCTAAATAATTCATGACGGAATCCGAGAAGTTCATTGTGCTCAGTTTCTTGCCCACCGATGAGTCTCAGACATTCATGGCCTGAGAGTGGTCCTTGACATGTACGACACCAGGGTACGTCTTCATTGACAAGGTCATTTAGGATCTGAGGATCCGGTTGGGGGGCTTCTTATTGAGGTCGAGGTTTCCAATTGTTATCACTTCTGGGAGGAGTGTAAGATGGGCCTCGGAGAGGGTATTCCTGTTCCCAATTTTTCATTCTATTCATCATAGTGTTATGGGATTGGGTGAACTGCATGGTCATCTGTTCAAGTTTCTGACTGAGAGTTGCAAAAGGATATTCAAATGTGTTGGCCTCTTTAGATTTCTTCTCCGGCTTGGCATGTGGATAGCTCATAGGTTCAACCTTAGCATGATTCAAGTCTTCTTCAATACTAATGGCACTTTCCATTGCTTCAGCAAGGGTTTGAGGTGCTGACCATCGGAGATAAAAATGGTGTTTTCCCTCATAGGCATTAAGGCATGTGATAATAACACCTTTCTCTTGAGAGATTACATTGGCCGAGATTTGTTGTCTCAGAGTATCAAACCTAGGATTGAATTCTCTCACTGTTTCATTCTCCTTCTTCTTGATTGTATTGAATTGGTTCAACATAGAAGAATGGTCTTTCTTATTTCCCCATCTATTTTTGAAAGAAGTTTCAAAATCAGTGTAAGATGTGATTGTATTATCAACAATACCAAGGTACCAATTTCTAGTAGGCCCTTCAAGAGATATGGTGAATAGTTTCATGGCTACATCATCATGCTCAACACACATGATTTCAAAGGCACCAATTAGTTGATCAATATGTTCTTCAAATCTGACCACATTATTTCCGGAAAATTTAGGAAACCATTTAGTAATATCCTTGGGCATGTCATGGTGTTGACCGACAATGTTATGGAAGTTGAGAGGTTTGTAAAGGTGGTTGGCCCATGAAGGAGGCATTTTAACAGGAGGAGGTAATGGAAGAGTTCCTTGGAATAATTTGTTTACGATGGGAGGATTGCGAGGAAATTTCCTTTGGTAGGTAAGCAAAGGATTAGGATTAGGTGGAGGGAGTTAAAAAGGATTTTTATCGGTTGGGTTCTTAGAAGGTGGAATCGCCAGGTAAGCTTGTCAAGCTAACCAAAAAGGGGAAAGGGGAAAGGGTAAGACCCTCAAGTGGAGTCATCAGGAAAACCAAGGGAAAATTCTTTAAGGGAATATGGATTGCCAAAGGAGGAGTTGTTGTATGGGATCGAGAAAGATTCTAAACCTTCCCCGACAACGATTCCATAAAATGTTATCGTACAAATTGTAGGTTGCATTAGAGCCTTGTGTGATTTCAACCAATGGAGAAAACATTGGAACAAGACCCACTGTCACCTCAGGAAAGGTCCCAGGTGACCCCTGGGGAAAGACAATGGAAAATTTCTAAGAAGGCCCTAGGAGGTCATGATACAAGGTCAATAAATGTCTTAAAGGCTATGAATGGGTGGAAAAGAGGTGAAGGTAAAGGAAAAAGGGAAATTACCTGCAACATAATGTCAGTTAAACCAAATATGTATGAGAGCTTGTGACCAATATGTTATCCCCGCCATTGATCACTAATATGAATGTTTGAATCTCAAGTAGCAAGTGATCAAAATTTTATATTAATGCAATGTTAGAGTTGGCCAAATGAATGTGTATACCCGATAGGCTTAGGCAGAAGGATCCTCACATGAGTGTCAGGTTGTTGTAGCCCTCAAATATACCTAAGGGGTTTTCAGGCCACTTTGGTACGGGAGGGAAATCTTCCCTAATGTTGTTTTCGGTGCACTACAACAAACAAGATAGCCAAAATGTTTGCTCAGTTGTTTCAAAGATTCTAGGTGGTCTCCAGGATACGAGCACAATCGGTAATGTGTTGTCTGATGTGCAACCGTTCGACAAGAGCCCCTCTATATACCTCTAAGTATGACGAAGCAACTGTAGTCTTCTAATATACGTCGAGGTATGTGAGAGAACTACAAGCCCACGAGATGCAGCGTTGGCAGAGTAACGACAACTCCTAGGTTTATAGATGCCCGAAAACGGATTTTCTAAGACCCCCAGAAAATTCTCAAATATTTTAATTGAGTAATGTTTAAAATCACAAAATTAAAATGTAAACCACTTATTTCATTTATGCCAATGAGTTACACAAGTGATTATAATGATTCAAAAGATTACTTGCGATTATTCCCATGTTGAGATATCCAATATAGCAATGAGATCAATGAATATTAAGTCCAAAATAGCCACAATGCTTAATAAGCAATGCAAGGAGAAAGAACACTTAATCAATCAATATGGCATTCAGATTATTTAACAATTCCAAAGAGATATAAGATATTAGCAATCAACAAGATGTCCAATGCTTGGAATGATTTTCCCACAGTTAACAACACTTAGGAGTTTTATCAATATTTGATCTTTCAGCCTATCTTCAGATCTGAAATATGATATTGCAGAAAAGAAATTAAATTTAAAACCAACTTAAATTGATCCAAAATCAGCTCCAGAATGTCCTAGGATCAAATTCCTGCACTTAGACAAATTTTCAATGGAAGAGCAATGAGAAGGTAACCCTTTAGAGAACTTAAACCAGGTCTAATATATATATTGCAGCAGTGTTTTAACGATGATATCAGATCAAAAATCTCAAGATACTACCCACAAAAGTCCCCAGACATTCAAGATATAACCCACCAAATATTTGACAAAACTTTCAATGTATCAGCAAGTGAAGTGTGAAGTTTTAGGCACTATTACCAGTTATACCAGATCTGATATGTTATTTTTCAGCACATAAATCAGCATGTAAATCACTCAGAAATTCACAAGAAACACTAAGGAAGCAACCTACAATAGTCCAAGAAAACTAGCTAATAGTTAGAAGAAGAAACTAGCAAAATTAGATCACTAAACTATGTTAATTTCTAGTTGTTCTAAACATTAAGTTCTGCATAAAATTACAGCCAATGGCTGTAGCATTTAAACATTCCCCTACAGAAATTCTACCACCAAAATGCTAAGCTAACAAATTAAAATATTAGATCCAACCAAGGACTACAATACCCACTTTTTATTTTTTCCAAAAAGGTGAAGAAAAAGTCTAGATCTAAAAACTAAGGGTTAGTAAACAAACTAAAGTGAGGAAGAGATGAGGGTTTGATGAGTAGGGAGGCTAGAGACCCCCCAAGGGGAAATGCTTCCCTTGGAAGGTCGTTTAAGGCCGTGCACTTAGATCTCAATTTTGACGCAAAATCACGTTTCCCAGTGCAGTGTATTTTTTTTCTCCAATGCAAATGAGATAACTAGTGCCTTGAATCTTGGGTAGTTGGAGTCACAAAGAGCTTGGAGATGAAATAGAAAATCTCGTAAGCTCACCCATGGAGATTGTAGCTACTAATTATCCTGCAAGAGGGTTTAGTGAATAAATTTTCTATCTTAAAATTGTCTTCAAATGATGGAGAATACTAGCAAGAGGGTTTAGAGAGTAAATCTTCTAGCTCAAAATTGTCTTCAAATGATGGAGAATACCTACAAGAGGGTTGTTAGTTTTACCTAGTCCCTATTACAAACACTCACCAATGAAATAGATTCCAAGGGTTATAGTTTATTAGCCATTCCTTGAACAATTTCAAATAAAGAACATAGACAATAATCAAACGAGGGTTTGATGCTTCAATGTATTAACAAAAGAGATCTTACCATAATAACTTGAAGAGGATAGAGAATCATTAACACTAAAATTTTACCACATGAGAGATCCACCATAAGCATCCACAAAACACAAGAGCCTTCTAGAAATTCCCTCCAAGCCAAATCACATCACCCAAAAATTCACCAGGACATCCATGTAGAACGAAAATATGGAGCAAAATATCACTAGTAATGGGAGCATAATCTCCCTGCAAACAAAAATCCACCTCTTCATCAAATTTCAAGTGTTGGATTTATAATCCTCCAGTCCCTTGGATTTGTCCACAAATCAACCAACTTTAGGGTTTTCCCTAAGAATATTCAAGTTTTGTCCACTTATTAATCTCTTCTAGAGATTTAAAAAAAATAAAATCCCTTTTAAAAATATTTAATCCTCCCAATTTAAATAAAAATCCTATAATAATTAATTACCCCCTTTTAAAAATGATTTGACTATTTGACCATGCGATTTGGGTAAAAGAGGATTTTTTTGTAATAAATTTAAAAGATAGAAAACAAATTTTCATAAAGCATCTTTGACCAAAGAAAAAAGGCCCAACGATTTCTCCTTGAAGCACACAATCATCCTCTAACCAAGGAAAAAATTCCATCAATCCATTAAAATCCTCCCTGAAGCTAGGGATTATCCTCCCCAAGTCCAACGATCTAGGAAAATATTCATTTGGTGATGTGCAGTGAGCCTCACAAGGCTACTGAATAGTCAAATAATTAATTTTCTTCTTTAATTAAGTGCATCAAACCTCCTTTTAGTGGAAAGTAAGTCCAAAGGCCAAATCGAACTTGATGATGTACACAATCATTTACCGAGAGATGATGAATAGCATTAAATTCCCTTTAGAAAGCTTCCAAGTGCCTTATACATCATAAAAATGCGTGACCAAATCATCAACCAACCTTCTCAAGCCCAAAACCATCCAATGATTTACCAGAGCTGGTCAAATAAGGGTGACTTCACCCTAGGGCATGCAACGATTTGCCTCAATTCATCTGATTGAGCTTGGAGCTGGGTCGAGTCACTCAAAAGAGGTGATGATGTGGCTTGTGAAACATCTCGAGCATCCATCAAATGCAAATGTGTTAATCAATTGAGGTTTAGCTAACCCTAGTGATGCCCGTCGGCAGCTAGAATAATAATTCCTAGATCGTCTGGATGGCATGACACTTGGCGAAAGATTGCAAGAAAAATTAAAACATGCATGTCTACAAGGAAACAAGTCACGTTAGCATGATAAGATAATCAACGTAATATAAAAGTCATCTAAACCAGACCATTAAGCCCCATATTAATATTTCGTTACAAGCTCAAGAAGGTTATATAACTTACTAAGTCAAGGTATAAAATGTTATCAAAGACCTAGAGAGACCAGACTAACACCTAAGTATTAAAAGTATTTCCCAAATATTGTTTCTTCACTGTCATGTAAGGATTATGAGATGGTCATGGGGTTAGAATTCAAGGTTAGGCAACTGACATACAAGGGACCGTAGTATCTCATTCATGGGTGCCTTTAATGAGGGTAGACTACACACTTGGTTACTGTTATTTGTGAGGTGATACCTTCCAAGCCCTTTATTTTCCTTTTACCACGTCTAGTCATGGGAGATAACCCAGGGAATATGTAGCGCTCTGGCGATATTCCTATGATTGACGACCTTTTATTTTTTATTTATGCTTTTCTTTCTTTGGATAATTGATTTTATTTTTCTTTTGTCCTTTCGTGTTGAAAAACACATGCTTAAATGCTTCAAACACCCTAAAGACTAGGTAACACCCTGGCGATGTATTTGCAAGTGCTATGGGACTGGGCAATCCTCTGAGCAAGTAACCAAGTCAGGATTTTGCTAGTGTCCCTCTGAGCCTGAAATCTCCTTCTTCCCATAGAATGAAGAATGATCCCTTCTTGGGTCAGTTTATATAACCTAAAGAAATGGATATGACAGGGACTAACGAGATGGAAAGTGGTAAGTATGATCGAGAATGGTATGATGATAGATTCAAAACAAATCCCAGTAGTGCTCCATTTTCCCCAAGAGTAACCCAATCTCCCATGGACCTAAGATAACAAGTCAAGTTATGACAGAGGAAGAAGTATAACCAACGAGCTAATGTCTAGTAGTTAGAACGAACTCTCTAGAACAAGCTTAAATGCCTTAGATATTAAATTGATGCTCACCATGATGACAACTTCACTAGTTTGCAACATGATTCTCAGGGATGTATGATAGACTTATCCAAATTCCATGGGTGTCATATGATGTTGATACCACTGAGAGATGCTCACACTTAGAAGGAGGACCTAGAGTTCATATTTCCAAGTACATGCACATCTTCCGACTTTCCATGTCTTCATCCTAGGCGCCTCTAGATATTCTTTCTGAAATAGTTATCCACCAGTGGGGGAATAATATCAGGCTCCAACTTGGGGACATGTGCTCGCTTGATGAATGCTTGAGAACCTCATATTTCTAGAACACGTGATTGGGACAAAAGAAAGTAGCATTAGATTATTGTTCTTTATTGAAACAAAGGTAGCTGGAAAGAAAAGATATGACATATATATATATATATATATATATATATATATATATATATATATATATATGCTTGCAAAATGCAAGACACTCATGCAATAAAATATGATTGGCGGAAAGTGAAGATGCATGATGCAATTGATGGCAGGCATATGCAATGCATTTAATCTAGCATGCAAATGCACTATAGTACATATGTCCTAACTAACAAACCCAAGGGTTGAATCCCTAAGTTCCATCTATATACGGGCATAGACGAGATGCCTCATATCCGACAGGCACCTTCCTTCCTGTCATGGTGAATACACTGTAAATATTGTTTTCTTTGTTTTTCACAATAAAGGGGCCAACCCATATGGTTTCATCCTTTGGATCATAGTTTGGTTCACCTCTTTTCTTGTCCCATAATAAAACTAATTTTCTCTGTCCATATTCAATGTGTGGATCATCTTCAATATAAAGCCCTGGGGGAGGGGCAACTTCCTAGATGCTTCTAATAATTTGTTGCTTGTTTGTCTATTGTGTTTGTTCATAATTATGTAATATCTTTACCTCACCCACATATTTATCATAATGTATGACCAATCCTTTATCATAATTGTTCATTATGGGGAACAAAACTTCAAATGCTTCTCCATTTGCAAAGTGAAGCTCAGAGGCGTCGTATGGAGGTTCATTGGATACTTTGTCAAATTCATCGTCACTTGCGGTGTCTGTTCCATTGAGAAAACATACACGGTGTTCCGATTCAGGTTGACTATACAAGACCTTATATGTGCCATCTCCCATTGGTATGAAGGCATGGTATATGCTCGAGAATCAATCATGCAATTGTTTATCCAGAAGCCACTCATACCAAGGAAACATTAAAAGGGGGGATTCCATTTGATTTCCTGATGAGATTTTGGCTATTGATCTTAATGGGAGGGCCATTTATTTCTTCATCAATTTGGAAAAATTTCATCGCCTCCTTTTTCATTTGTGGAAGTCTACATATTTCTAAAAGTGGAACGAGCACATTTATCTTATTGAGCACACTTCCAAGATCCACTTTGAGGCAAAAATATTCAATAGTATCCTCAGAATGCTTTGGTACTTCCTGAGATGGAGGGGTAAGGAACACTGACTCACGAACAAGTGGAGGTTGTAATGGAGGTGGCGGAGGAAAATATTTGATTGGCGTAGGAGTTTCTTTTGAGGGAATGAGGTGTGAAGGTGTATGAGGAGCAGTAGGTGGATTGGTTGGCAGAGTCGAAGATGATGCAATTTCCTTTCCTTTATTCTTCCTTTGATAATAAAGCAACTAGTTTTGTCTAATATTCTCCTTGCTTTCTTCATCCAGCTCATTCCAAAGCTCCATGTATAACCTTTTCTCTGTTTCTTTCTTCCATTGTACAAACTATTCTTGGGTCATTCGGATAACTCCTTCACTATGGAGGGGATATTCTAAAATATTCATGATGGAATCCAAGAAGTTCAATCTGTGCTTAGTTTCTTGCTCACCGATGAGTCTTGGACATTCATGGTCCAGGTGTGGTTCTTGACATGTACGACACCAGTTTACTTCTTCATTGAGAAGGTCAATTTGGATCTGAGGATCCGGCTGGGGGGCTTATTGCTGAGGTCAATGTTTCCAATTTTTATCTCTTCTGGGAGGAGTGTAAGATGGGCCTCAGAGAGGATATTTTCATTCCCGATTTGTCATTCTATTCATCATAGTGTTATGGGATTGGGTGAATTGTGTGGTCATTTGTTCAAGTTTCTGACTGAGAGCTACAATAGGATCTTCAGATGTGTTGTCTTCTTTATATTTCTTCTTCGTCTTGGCACATGGATAGCTCATGGGTTCAACCTTAGCATGATTCAATTCTTCTTCAATACTAATGGAAATTTCCATTGCTTCAACAAGGCTTTGAGGTGCTGACCTTCGAAGATAAAAATGGTGTTGTCCCTCATAGGCATTAAGGTACGTGATAAGAACACCTTTCTCTTGAGAGATTACATCGACCGAGATTTGATGTCTCAGAGTATCAAACCTAGCATTGAATTCTCTCACTATTTCATTCACCTTTTTCTTGATTGTATTGAATTGGTTCAACATAGAAGAATGGTCTTTCTTAGTTCCTCATCTATTTTTGAAAGAGGTTTCACAATCAGTGTAAGATGTGATTGTATTCAATACCAAGGTACCAAGTTCTAGCAGGCCCTTCAAGAGATATGGAAAATAGTTTTATGGCTACATAATCATGCTCAACACACATGATTTCAAAGGCACCAATTAGTTGATCAATATGTTCTTCAAATCTGACCACATTATTTCCGAAAAATTTCGGCAACTATTTAGCAATATCCTTGGGCATGTCATGGGGTTGACCGAAATTTTTTTGGAAGTTGAGAGGTTTGTAAATGTAGTTGGCCCATGAAGGAGGCATTTTGACAGGAGGAGGTAACAAATTATTTCCTTGAAATAATTTGTTTACGATGGGAGGATTGCAAGGATCTTTTCTTTAGTAGGTAAGCAAAGGCTTAGGATTAGGTGGAGAGAGTGGAAAAGGATTTTTATCGGTTGGGTTCTTAGAAGGTGGAGTTGCCAGGTAAGCTTGTCAAGCTAACCAAAAAGGGGAAAGGGTAAAGGGTAAGACCCTCAAGTGGAGTTGCCAGGAAAACCAAGGGAAACGTCTCTAAGGGAAGATGGCTTGCCAAAGGAGGAGTTTTCGTATGGGCTCAAGAAAGATTCTAAACCTTCCCCGATAATGACGCCATAAAATGTTATCGCACATATTGTAGGTCACACTAGAGCCTTGTGCGATTTCAACTAATGGAAAACACACTTGGACAAGACCCATTATCACATCAGGAAAGGTCCCAGGTGACCTCTGGGGAAAGACAATGGAAAAGGTCTAAGAAGACCCTAGGAGGTCACGATACAAGGTCAAGAAAGGTATTAAAGGTTGTGAATCGATGGAAAAGAGGTGAAGGTAAAGGAAAAGGGAAATTACCTACAACACAATGTGAGTTAAACTATGAGAGCCTGTGACTAATATGTTAACCCCGCCACTGATCACTAATATGAATGTTTGAATCTCAAGTAGCAAGTGATCACAATTTTATATTAATGCAATGTTAGAGTTGGCCAAATGAATGTGTATACCCAACAAGCTTAGGCAGAAGCATCCTCACATGAGTGTCGGGTTGTTTTAGCCCTCAAAAATACCTAAGGGGTTTTCGTGCCACCTTGGTACGAGAGGGAAATCTTCCTGAATGTTGTTTTCTGTGCACTACAACAAACAAGATGACCAAAAGGTTTGCTCAGTTGTTTCAAATATTCTACATGATCTCCAAGATAGGATCACAATCAGTAATAGTGTTGTTTGATGTGCAATCGTTTGACATGAACCCCTCTATATACCTCTAAGTATGACGAAGTGACCGTAGTCTTCTAATATACGTCAAGGAACATGAGAGAACTACAAGCCCCAAGGATGCAACGCTAGTAGAGTAACAACAACTCCTAGGTTTATAGACGCCTGAAAATGTCTTTTCTAAGACCCCCCAAAAATTACCAAATATTTTAATTGAGTAATGTTTAAAATCACAATATTAAAATGTAAACCACTTATTTCATTTATGCCAATGAGTTACACAAGTGATTATAATGATTCAAAAGATTACTTGTGATTATTCCCAAGTTGAGATATCCAATATAGCAATGAGATCAATGAGTATTAAGTCCAAAATAGCCACAATGTTTAATGAGCAAGGCAAGGAGAAAGAACACTTAATCAATCAATATGGCATTCAGATTATTTAACATTTCCAAAGAGAGATAATAGATTAGCAATCCACAAGATGTCCAATGCTTGGAATGACTTTCCCACAGTTAACAACACGTAGGAGTTTTATCAATAGTTGATCTTTCAGCCAATCTTCAGATCTGAAATATGATATTGCAGCAGAGAAATTAAATTTAAAACCAACTTAAATTGATCCAAAATGAGCCCCAAAATGTCCTAGGATCAAATTCCTGCACTTAGACAATTTTTCAATGGAAGAGCAATGAGAAGGTAATTATAGCACTTAAACCAGATCTGATATATATTTTGCAGCAGTGTTTTAACAAGGATATCAGATCAGAAATCTCAAGATAGTACCCACAAAAGTCCCCAAGCATTCAAGATATACCCCCCCAAATATTTGACAAAACTTTCAATGTATCAACAAGTGAAGTGTGAATTTTTAGGTAGTATTACCAGTTATACCAGATCTGATTTGTTATTTTGTAGCACATAAATCTGCGTGTAAATCCCTCAGAAATTCACAAGAAACACTAAGGAAGCAACCTACAATAGTCCAAGAAAACTAGCTAATAGTTAGGACAAGAAACTAGCAAAATTAGATCACTAAACTATGTAAATTTCTAGTTGTTCTAAATACCGATTTCTGCATAAAATTACAGCCAATGGTTGTAGCATTTAAACATGTCCCTACAGAAATTCTACCACTAAAATGCTAAGCTAACAAGTTAGAATACTAGATCCAACCAAGGACTACAATACCCACTTTTTATTTTTTCAAAAAAGGTTAAGAAAAAGTCTAGATCTAAAAACTAAGGGTTATTAAATAAACTAAAGTGAGGAAGATATGGGGGTTTGATGAGTATGGAGGCTAGAGGCCCCCAAAAAATTTCCCCACAAGGGGAAATGCTTCCCTTGGAATTTCGTTTAAGGCTGTGCACTTAGATCTCAATTTTGAAGCAAAATCATGTTTCCCAATGCAGGGTATTTTGTTTCTCCAATGCAAATGAGTTAACCAGTGCCTTGAAATCTTGGGTAGTTGGAGTCACAAAGAGCTTGGAGATGAACTAGAGAATCTTTTAAACTCACCCTTGGAGGTTGTAGCTACTAACTATCCTGGAAGAGGATTTAGAGAATAAATCTTCGAGCTCAAAATTGTCGACAAATAATGGAGAATACCTGCAAGAGGGTTATTAGTTTTACCTAGTCCCTGTTACAAACACTCACCAATGAAATAGATTCCAAGGGTTATAGTTTATTAGCTATTCCTTGAACAATTTAAAATAAAGAACATAAACAATAATCAAATGAGGGTTTGATGCTTCAATGGATTAACAAAAGATATCTCACCATAATAACTTGAAGAGGATAGAGAATCATTAACACAAAACTTTTACCACATGAGAGATCCACCATAAGCATCCACAAAACACAAGAGCCTTCAAGACATTCCCTCCAAGCCAAATTGCATGACCCAAAAATTCACCAAGACATCCATGTAGAATGGAAATATGGAGCAAAATATCACTAGTAATGGGAACATAATCTCCTTGCAAAACAAAAATCCACCTCTTCATCAAATCTCAAGTGTTGGATTTATAATCCTCCACTCACTTGGATTTGTCCACAAATCAACCAACTTTAGGGTTTTCCCTAAGAATATTTAAGTTTTGTCCACTTATTAATCTCTTCTAGAGATTTCCAAAAAAAATAAAAATAAAATCCCTTTTAAAAATATTTATTCCTCCCAATTTAAATAAAATTCCTATAAAAATTAATTTATTAATCTATCCCCTTATAAAAATTATTTGACCATGTGATTTTGATAAAAGAGGATTTTTTTTGTAATAAATTTAAAAGATGGAAAATAAATTTCCATAAAGCATCTTTGTTCAAAGAAAAAAGGCCCAATGATTTCTCCTTGAAGCACGCGATCATCCTCTAACCAAGGAAAAAAGTCTATCAATCCATTAAAATCCTCCATGAAGCTAGGGATTATCCTCCCCAAGTCCCACGATCTAGGAAAATATTCATTTGGTGATGCGTAGTGAGCCTCCCAAGGCTATTGAATAGTCAAATAATTAATTTTCTTCCTTTATTAAGTGCATCAAACCTCCTTTTAGTGGAAAATAAGTCCAAAGGCTAATTCAAACTTGATGATGTACACAATAATTTATCGGGAGATGATGTATAGCATTGAATTCCCTTTAGAAAGTTTCCAAGTGCCTTATACATGATAAAAATGCTTGACCAAATCATTACCCAACCTTCTCAAGCCCAAAATCATCCAACGATTTACATGAGTTGGTCAAATAAGGGTGACATCACCCTAGGGCATGCAACGATTTGCCTCAAAATTCTTCTGATTGAGCTGGGAACTGGGTCGAGTCACTCAAAAGCGGTGACGATGTGGCTTGTGAAACATCTCGTGCATCCATTAAATGCAAATGTGTCAATCAATTGAGGGTTATCTAACCCTACTGATGCCCCACAATAGCTAGAATAATAATTCATGGATCATCTGGATGGCATGACACTTGGCGAAAGATTGCAAGACAAATTAAAACATGTATGTCTACAAGGAAACAAGTCATGTTAGCATGATAAGATAATCAACATAATATAAAAGTCATATAAACCAGACCATTAAGCCCCATATTTATATTTTGTCACAAGCTCATGAAGGTTATACAACTTACTAAGTCAAGGTATAAAATACTATCAGAGACCCAAAGAGACCAGACTAACACCTAAGTATTAATAGTATTTCCCAAATATTGTTTCTTCACTGTCATGTAATGATTATGATATGGTCATGAGGTTAGAATTCAAGGTTAGGCAACTAACATACAAGGAACCGTAGTATCCCATTCATGGGTGCCTTTGATGAGGGTAGACTACACACTTGGTTCATGTTATTTGCGAGGTGATACTTTCCAAGCCCTTTATTTTCCTTTTACCACGTCTAGTCATGGGAGATAACCCAGAGAATATGTAGTGCTCTAGCGATATTCCTATGATTGACGACCTTTTGTTTTTTATTTATGCTTTTCTTTCTTTGGATAATTCATTTTATTTTTCTTTTGTCCTTTCGTGTTGAAAAACACATGCTTAAATGCTTCAAACACCCTAGAGACTATGTAACACCTTGGCGATGTATCCACAAGTGCTATGGGACTAGGCGAGCCTCTGAGTAGGTAACCAAGGCATGCTTTTTCTAGTCTCCCTCTGAGCCTGAAAGTTCCTCCCTCCCATATAATGAGGAACGATTCCTTCTTGGGTCAGTTTATATATTCTAAAGAAATGGATATGACAGGGACTAACGAGATGGAATGTGGTAAGTATGATCGAGAATGGTACGATGACCTATTCAAAACAAATCCCAATAGTGCTCCATTTTCCCCAAGATTAACCCAATCTCCCATGGACCTAAGATACGAAGTCAAGTTATGACATAGGAAGAAGTATAACCAACGAGCTAACCATTAGTAGTTAGAAGGGACTCTCCAGAACAACCTTAAATGCCTCAGATATTAAATTGATGCTCACCATTATGACGGATTCACCAACTTGCAACATGCTTCTCAAGGATTTTTTCCAAGCCTATCCAAATTCCATGGGTGTCATATGATGTTGATACCACTGAGATATGCTCACACTTAGAAGGAGGATCTAGAGTTCATATTTCCAAGTACATGCACATCTTCCGACTTTCCATGTCTTCAGCCTGGGCGCCTCTAGATATTCTTTATGAAATAGTTATCCACCAGTGGGGGAATAACAATTGCCTCCAATGGAAAAGTACATGTTTCAGCTAAAATAATTTTATATGATATTGTGGCTTTAACTTTGAGATTGCTAGTAATTAATTGCTTCTAAATTCTTTCTAGCTGTCTCCATATGCAAGTTGACATGTTTCTTCCCCATATTTCACAACCATAGAGAACAACCAACATAACCAACAAATCAAAGAGGGTTTTTTTGGTTTTCCAATCCCAAAGTTCCACTTGTCTGCACCTATTTTGGAGTAAGTATGAGGCTCTCCACCCTCCCTGTATCCTTTTCTCCCTACAAGTCTCCCAATTGAGCTTATAATGGAAGTCAATCCCAAGATATTTATACTCTTTCACTATCTCCAATGGACTGTCTTCAAAAACAAAGGTGACTGGTTTGTCTTTTCTATTTAAAGAAAAGATCATGATTTTGGTCTTGGTAATGTTCACTTGCATCCCTACCTCTTGACAAACATGCTCTAAGGCCTTTAGATGTTCTCTTAATCCATGTATTGTTTTTGAAATTAGAATAAGATCATCCGCGTATAAAAGTAGCTTCACCACATGCCCTGTAGATGGACACCTTCTCCATCTGTCCTGCTCAACCAAGATTCCAACTTATCAATGTATAAACCAAACAAAGTGGGAGATAGAGGACATCCATGTTTAACACCAATATCACTACTAAAACATTCAAACATTCTTTCACTTGTTCTGATTTTAGCTCTAACCTTCCCATAAAATCTGTGAACTGTTGATCTATATCCAACTAGGATACCCAACTCTTCCATTATGTTCCATAGTTTGTCTCTAGGCATTGTGTCGAAGGCTTTCTTAAAGTCCACAAAACAACAATAGGTTGTCTCACCTTGTTTGTCCCAGATTTTCTCTATCAAATGTCTAAGGGTGACACAATGATCAATGGTAGAATGCCTAGGTCTAAAACATGCATGCTCTTTTTCCCTTTTTCCCTCATCTTCTGCCCAACTGCTAATTCTTCGCTCTATCATGCTCCCAAAAAGCTTTCCCATGAGGGGGTTGACCATAATAGTGCGGTAGTTGGAAGGGTTATTGATATCTCCATTCTTAAAGAGAGGAATGACCACACTAGTGGTCCATTCTCCCGAAAATCCGTCTTGTATGACTCCATTGAAAATTCCTTTTATGTGAGGTGCAAGGAGCTCAAACCCCCACTTTAAAAATTAAGCTCGAAGCCTGTCTATGTCCTCCACTTTTTCGCTTGCTAACTTCTTTATTCCTTGCTTGATATCATCCACCGTGAATAGTTCCAGTGATGTTTTCACTATGGGAGGAGTATTTTTCTTGTGTACCCACTCATAAAGTAGCCTCACATATTCTAACCATTGGACATCTGTAATATTGTTTTCATTCTACTTTCTCCTTTGTTGTAGTTCTCTCCAAAATCCTTTGGGGTTGTGTTTTCCAAGAGAGATTAACTCCCCTCTTCTTGCATTTACATACTCTTCTTTTTTTGAGTGTACTGATCTTTCGTATTTCTTCTTGTTTTCTTTGCCCCATTTTCTCTCTTTTAGAGATTTCTTGGTTGCCTTGCATTCTTCATCATACCATGGATTTGCCAGAAAGGTACTTGTAGCCTTCTTATTGGGATGAGACATTTTACATGCACTTAAGGCCTTATGGATTATTGGGATTAACAAGCTACCATGAACATGACCACTTGTCTCATTGGTTGTCATATATGCTATGTTGTACTTTATAACCTGAAATTGTTGCTTAAGAGCAACACTAAACCTTTCCCTATTTTCCCGATTTATGAGGATTTTGCCTTTGGAAAGATTTTTCTTTTGTATGCCAAGGATTTGATTATTGCGTGGACTAGTAGGAAAGTCTAGCTTAACAAATAGGGGGGCATCATCATATTTCATTTCAATAGGACAATCCCCTATATCAAACTTCAACACTCTAGAAGTAAAACTTTGAGAGCAGATTAAATAATCTACCACACTTTGACCATGTAAGTTTTGCATGTGATACCCCATGAAGCTAGACACTCTCTCATTCCATTGCAAATAACCATGCCAAACAAACTACAAAGCCCTAATAATTCTGCCCCAAAGCGTGTCACACCCCCATTTCCATCTTGTGAATGTCTTTCCCATGATTGATCTTCACTCTCTTCCAACCATAAGGGATTGTTTTCCCCTCTTTCTTCAGTGCTCAACTTGAGAGATTGGTTGTTAGCTGTCCTTGCATTAAAATCACCTATTAACATTACTTCTCCCAAGTGGCTGAAAAGAGAGATATCTCTTTTCAATGAGGCATATAGGTCTTCGTTGGCTAAATTGCTTCTTTTATAGATCTTTGAGTTTTTTGGGGCAAAATAGCAAGCAAGCAACCTCCGTCTTAGTTATTTGCATCTAGATGTATTGTTTATTTGGGTCTTCTTTTACCACTTTTACAACACCACCTTATTTTTCATTTATTAGCATTGTAACTCCCCCATGTTCTTTGTTTGTCTCATTTCCTTTGTTCCAAACTGAAGTTTTCTTGTACCCCTTGAAATCTAGAACCTTGCAACCATCGTGCTCATGCGTTTCTACAAGAATGATAATATCTTTCCCTTCTGCTATGAGCCCCAACTATAATTAATATAAAATTTGAAAATCCATAAAATTTAATGCACGAAAAAGACAAGAGCAAGTGGGTTTGACCAATATAATTAGAAAATTTAGAGAATCCTCAAAATTTCCCAACCTTAGTTTATGAGGTGATGAATTAAGCCATGAGCACCGAGATCTTTGTCATAATTTGTTTTGATCCTTATTTATGTAATACCAAGAGGCTGAATTATCCATGAGATTTGAAATTAGAATTTTTCGTGCCTTCAACTAAATTATACATGAGATTTGGAATTAGAAATTTTCATGCCTTCAATTAACCTAGCAATGGATCAAAATTTGATTTAATAATATTCAATTAAACAATGTGATATGATTCATCTTACCTCCATAGGTCATTGTAAATTTAAACTAAAAAATAAATGGCTTTAAACTCAGAGCATAAATGGTTTGAAGTGAGTGGTGGGGTGCAAAGCTTTGACATTGTAAATTTAAACTAAAAAATAATTGGCTTTAAACTAAAGCATAAATGGTTTGAAGTGAGTGGTGTGGTGCACAGCTTTGAGATAGAAGGAGCTGATGCCATTCTATTCGATCGAAGCTGGGTACGGGGATGGCATTTATGGCGGTGCCGTTGGCATTAGCGCCGGCATTGCGGACGCAGCCTGGAAAGAAAAATGAAAGGCAAAGGGGTGACGGGGATTACTACGAGGTGTATGTAGGGAGCATGGCTTTGCGAGCAACGCGAGGTCCTGCACAGTGGGCTTTGTCCACTGCTTATGCCATGCGTTGCTGGCACTTGCAGCATTTCATAGTTCTCTTCAAGCCTCCACATCAGAATGGTCCGGTTAGTATATATACATGCCCTGTTATCTGAGAAGTTTCTCCTTTTTTGCTGTGTTCTGCTATGTTAAGGCTGAATGATAAAGAAATCAACTGATAGAAATTCAAGAAATATTTTAACTTATTTGGATACTTAATCCACTCCACTGCACAGTGCAAACTGGATATTCATGGCTGCATTTTTTTAGCTCTCACTGATCCATCTCTTCGAGCGAATACACTAAAATTCCTTCTGACTGATTTTTAAATTAGAGCTCAATCCGAAAATTTTCCTTGAATGGTTTCATTACAGTGCAGTATGAAGCTGTGGTTAAATCCCATATATATATATTTGTGTGTGTTAAAATCTGTTTTTTATTTTGAAAGCGTAACACAAACTCAAAAGAAGCACAACTGGCCCAAAGGAATTACAGTTAGTCCAAGAGGTCGGACACCACAAGCG
Source organism: Picea engelmannii (assembly GCA_009831015.1). NCBI lineage: Eukaryota > Viridiplantae > Streptophyta > Pinopsida > Pinales > Pinaceae > Picea > Picea engelmannii. The sequence continues at coordinate 1,028,115 of ML778600.1, read as the reverse complement.
GCCTGCTTTGGCCATGATCTGGTAAGACACATTGAGCAGAGTCATAGGTCTCCAATTTGATATAATTTTTGGGTCACTAGGTTTCAGGATGAAACTGGTGGGACCGTGGTTAATTTTAGCACCTAATGTTTGCTTCCTTGTACACCCAGAGAAGATCATGTCCTACAAAGTCCCACATTGTTTTGTCGTACTCGCATGGAAACCCGTCTGATCTAGGAGACTTGTCACCAATCAATTCCATCAGAGCTACGGTTAATTCATCAAGAGTTAGCGCGTGCTCACACACCCTCGATTGCCCCTCTGAGAGGCACCGCGACACTATTTCCATACAAGTTTGCATGGCCACCCTACGTTAGTTTGCAGGCTCCTACTATTAGAAGACCATTTTACAATGATTGAGAAATTCCTCTACAATTCTTTCCTTTCTAGTCACCCGGCCAACATCCGTCTTAATTGCAGAAAATTTCTCCCCAGCCTCTTTAATGGCCAGGGCTTTGAAGAAGTCCTTCGTCAGCATGTTGCCAGTTTTGATCCAATGCAATCGGGCCCACAATTGAGCCCCTCTGGTCGAACCAACTTTGTCCACTTTCAGCAAATGACGCAGTTTGGCAACTCAGGCTTGTTTGTCCTCATCATAAGCGCTGGATTGAAGCCACTGTAAATAATACTCATGTTCATCTTTGATGGCCTTATTTTTAATGTACTTTTGTCATAATGTCACTTTATGTAATAAAGTAATGATGAGGTCATGATTATTATTATTATTTTTATTGAAATGCCTCTGATGAACCCTCGTTGTGGCAACTATTTGATGTGAGATATTACAATGTGGTAGAAGCGTTTTACAAGGTACGAGAGCATCCCTTCGGCTAAGCAACTGCAATTGGGGGGTATCTATTACACCAAAGTTTCATAGGACTTGCATTTGGTTCCATCCACAAGCACAAGCACAAGTAGTAGCACAAGCACACGTGGGCCAGAAGGGGCAGACATGTCCGGGAGACTTGAACCTTGGTGGATGCATTAACAACACCTTGCTTTCATTGACTCGACAAGTCCCCTTTGACAATGAGTTATAATTATGAGTCGTGTCTTAGATTAAGGTTATATCATTAATTAGTAAGTTATGAATTGGGTTTTATGTAACTTACATAATGTATGTCCCTGTTATCGCGCAATCTGTACTTATCCAAAGCCCAAGGCAAGTGAGACAAGATTGGCGTAACAAGGAGTTGACCTATCATTATCACCTTAATAGGAAACCCCTTTCTTTTTAGGAGTAGGATAATACTACCCCAAGGGATACATCCCTAGTGACCTAAAGGTTTGGTGAAATGAAGCAACAATATAATTTACCCGCCTCTCACTGGTCACTCAAGTTAAACATGTCACAAGGTTTATGTCTTTAAGAGATGAAGTAAATGCAGAAATAAGATGTACCTGCCCTTAACAAGACAACAATTGAATGAATGTGGCAGTTATAAGTACAAAGATGATATTAGCTCTTCAATAAAACAATGAACTTGTGAAACACATGCGCTAGATGATATATATAGGCAGCAAACAGTGAAATTATAACAACAATAATAAATGTATGACAGCTGCAAAGTATCCTTCAGAAAATGCACTTTGAAGACAATGAAGTATAACACTGAATTCTTAAATGATAGTATTATGTCATGTGCAAGACTTGGACTGATTTAGCTAGCCAATAAGGTTCAAAATTGCTGCTAATAGATGGCTGTAACAAAGGTTATAACAGCAACAAATAGGGTTAGTTCATTAAACTAGGTTAGTATTAGTGGTAGTTAGTGAAAGTAGAAGTTCAAGGTTCGAAGGTTGGTTGATTTCTCAAAGAGGAAAGAGGTGAAGACTAGTGCCTTTATGGGGTAATGGAGTCAAAGGTGGTGGCTTTCTCTTGAGGCAAATGACAGCAATGATAGCACTAATCCAAGTAAGAATGGATCTAGGGAGAGTAACACCTTAAGTCTTCCTAGAATTCAAGCTTTGAGAAGGGGAGCTACTATGGTGTAGGCTCTTCTAGGCCCTGGCACCTCCTTCTTCTTGTACCTTTTTTTTTTCAAAATTAAATTTATATGCAACAATAATTAATCAATGCCTCTAAAGTGCTAGCACTTTAGGGATTTAGAGGTTTGACAATTAAAACCAATCTAGTAAAGCTTGGCAAATGAAAAGTAAAGAAATAACACCTTAAGTTCTTTACTTCTAGGGTTCATCTAGCATGCAATTTCATAATCTTTATCATGAGCAAGTAAACAATACCATAACCATTCCAATAAAATGACGAGAGCAAATTTACTTACTTACACCAAGAATAATCATGCCAATAAATACTAGATTGCCAAAATACTTCACCAAATTTGATCCAAGTTGCAAAGAAGAGCCTCCAAGACAAGTACGCCTTCCTTATTTCAGCCAAGTACTCCCCAAATAGGGCGCAAATTTCAGTCCTCTTCTCCCCAAGTGAGAGTTATCATAAAAAATGAAAGTTACTTTATGTTTATTTATACAAAATTTTGACCTTTAATTAACTTAGGTCAAAAATACAGGGCTGACCCTGAACATTTGCTTCTAAAATTAAATTTTAGCAAAATTACATGAATAAACCCTAGTAGGGTGACGTCATGCCCTTTCTAGGGTGACGTTGAGTTCCATTGGGGGACGTCCAGCCTTGAGAAATGGAACCCTGGCCATTCCAAGGCCTAATCACACCCTCAACTGCCAAACATTGTGCCAAGCACCCTTCTTTCACCAGAACGTCATCTCCATGAAACCTTAGCCCCCAAATGATGACGTCATGGGCTAGGTGGGTGGTCTCTAAGCCTCCCAAGGCCATCGTCCAAGTGAAGAGAGGTGGAACTCGTTTGCCTAGGCCTGCCCGAGTGCCTCCAAAGGCAACGACTTCCTTCTTCAATAGGCAAATCAGTCACCCCTGTCATGCCCCAGGCTTGGGGTTTCAGCATCCATCCATGGGCTTTAGGCCCTCATGAAGGTCCGAATTGGTCATCTCCTCATGAATACAGGCAAAGTCTTGCAAAGACAACAAGTACGCCCTCTAGGGGTCCATAAGTCACAAGTATCATGGCAAGTAAATCACATCTAATAATCAAAGCACCCAAACATGTGCATCAAACCATCCTAACCCAAACAAATGCTCAAAGACATTATACAACTTGCCAAATTTAGGTTTGGAAAGGGTCTCAAGATGTCCTATTGGGTCAATAACCCCTAGGTTTAGGGTGTTTCCTAGGTGGAACCAATCCTAGTCATGTGTGCATGTGATATGATGTGGGGTAAACTCTTGGGCATGGGGTCATGACATACAAGGGTTTGTATTGTCTTACTTATGGGTGCCTTTGTAGAGGGTGAGTGGTCCTTTGTCCATGATGCAAATCTTTCCAAGCCCACTTATTGCCATTTTCTTAATCTTTTTTATTCTTTTATGTTTCAAGGAACTAGGTGGAGGCCACTGTCCTGGCTTGGTGTCCAGGTATGACAGTGTCATTCACAAATACTTTGCGGAAATGAAAAGGTTGGCTCGTGTTGAGACCCCCTTTCTCTCAGTCATGCAACTGAGAGCCACTACCCTGGTTTGGTGACCAGATGATGGCAATGTCATACCGCTAAGCATCCATGATCATGATAGTCCGGCTTGTGATGAGACCTCCTATCCCCCAACTAACACCCTAAGTGATTATTTTTGCAGGTCCCCTATTTATTGTGGAGAAGCGTTTCATTGCTTTCTCAGGGATTCTTGGGCGAAGCATCTCAAAGGTGAATGATAGGATTTTGTCTTTTCCTTGCTACTTTTACCCTCTGAGCCTTTAGCCCCTTCTTCCCATGAGGTAAGGTACAATCCCTTCTTGGGTCAGTGCACCCAAAAGTCCCAAAAGGTGAGGAGGTGAAAAGGATAGAGCGTGGAAAGTGACAAGTATGGTGAGGGATGGACGATGACTCTTTAAGGAATCATCCAGTGACAACCGATTCCTAAGGGAAACCAACTTACTAGGGCACCATGTCACCCTCCCAAGGTTTAGACAAGGCAAGGAGCATAAATTCCAAGCAAACCTTTTAAAATCAAGAAAGATTGACTGCAACATATTCAAGTGCTTCAAATATCTGAGTGATACATACCATGATACTTAGACTCATTACCTCATGGAGCAAGACCCACTGTCTTCTGGGACTAGGCCGATGTGGTGGAAGTTGCTGCTGGTGATATGTAGGATGCATAGAAGATGAATAGAGGGGCCCTTCGGGGCTATGCTCTGTCCATGTGGCTCTCGACACTCCATGTCTACAACTTGTGGGCCTCGAGACATGATCTCCTTAGTTACCCCTAGTCTAGGGGGTAACATCTGGCTCCTACTTGGGGACATGTGCTCACCGTAGAGCGCATGAGAACCTCAACATCTCTGGTATGACTTGTGCCTGCTAAATCTCAAAAAAATATATCAGTAATGTCTAGGGTGGTGATATCACCCTTTGTCCGTATATGATATAAAACCGAAATAAAAGTCAAAACTCTAATCTAACATATGATCATGAGCGTACATATATACAAATGAAGTAAAGAAAATATGTAAATGCAATTATAACTATACTAGAATGATATGCAATGGTATGTATAAAGGATGCAAATGCCTACCTACCTACACTTACCCGTACTCTCTCGTCATGTTGTCGGTGGGAAGTAAAGCTTCAGGTTCCCAACATTCACAGGAAGTTTCAGAACTTCTCCCTCAAGTGTTGAAAAACTAAAAGAATTCACACCTACTTGACCAACAATCTTGTATGGTCTTGTCCATAATCCATCAAGCTTCTTGTGCATACTAGGCTTCTCCCTTCTCTTGTCCCATAGTAGTACCAAATCCCCTTCCTTGAAGCTTCTATCCTTTGCTTTTTGATCAAAAGTATCTTTAACCTTCTCTTGGTTCTTTTCTATTTGACCCAAAGCAACCCTCCTAGATTCATCTAATTCTATCAACTGGTCAATTCGTCCTTGAAGCGCCTCTTGGTCAGTTGTATATTGTTGAGCAAAGCGGAGGATGGGAATTTGGAAATCTACAAGCAGCTTAGCTTCCAACCCATACAATATCTTGAAGGGAGTCTTTCTCGTAGAAGTCTTTGTCGTTATGCGATCTGCCCATAGAGCATATTTGATCTTGCTATCCCAAGCCTTCTTGTTCTCTCCCACAACCTTCTTAATGATGTTCATGAGATTCTTGTTGATTTATTCCGCCAAACCATTGCCTTGAGGGTAGTGGTTTGACAAGTGGGATAAAGTGATGCCATACTTGAAACAAATTTCTGCCAAGGCGAGGGAGCTAAATGCTTTGGCATTGTCAGTGGTGATCTTGGCAGGTGTCCCAAATCTCGTTATAATTCTTTCTTCCAAGAAGTTCATGACGACGTCCTCAGTTGCCTTCTTTGTAGGGATGGCTTCTACCCATCTAGTGGAATAATCTGTGGCAGTCAAAATCCATCAATATCCATTGCTTGAGTTATCATTGAATTCACCAATAAAGTCCAAGCCCCACTGCTGAAAAGGGGTTTCTATGACCACAAGCTTTAGAGGTTGTGCAGGGAGCGTTTGCTTGCTTGCGAAGTACTGACAAGGTTGGCAGGAGCGGATATATCGATGAGTATCAACGAATAGTGTTGGCCAGTAGTATCTAGCCCTCAAAATCTTATGGGCAGTGGTATGGGCAACAAAGTTCCCTCCACAGTATCTTGTATGGAGCTCCTTTAATAAGTGGTTAGCTTCATCCCTATTCACGCATCTAAGGAGAACTCCATCGGGGATTTTCCTACCTAAACCATCCTGGGTCAAGCAATACTTCATGGCCTTGAGTCTCAGAGCCCTTCTTCTATAATCTATTAAGTGGTCTGGGCAAGTTAAGTTCTTGAGGTAGTAGATAATGTCAGATTACTATTCATCATGTTCTAGTTCGCTTACTACCATGTTCACTTGTTCGTTTTCCCCATTTGTATGGCTTCTTCATTTCTCTCAGTCAACATTTGAGCTAGCCCTTGCCCCTTTACGATCTTTGTGGGTTTTATCTCTAGGTCGTATTCTTGGATTTTGGATACCCACTTCCCCTTAGTTCCCATACAATCTAATGTGACAAAACATCTTTTACCACCCGGTATGGGACATAGGCCTTGATTTTGTTATATCCAACATAGCTTCTAAAGTGTTTAAGGGATTTAACCAAGGCACAAGCTTGTTTTTCAGTAATTGAGTAGTTCACCACTAAATCCTTGAGGACTTTGCTCATGAATGCAATGGGGTGCTCATGATTATCAACATCCTTCTGCAACAGGACACCGACAATAGTATCTTGAGAGGCAAAGGAGAATATCATGAAGTCACGGGAGTAGTCAGGGATAATTAAAACTGGAGCTTGGGAAATGGTGTCCTTTATGTCATCAAAAGCTCACCAAATTTTTTCATCCCATCTGAAGGCTACGTCTTTCTTGAGTAAGGTACTCAAGGGTTTCACTCTTTTGACAAAATTGGGCACAAATCTTCGAATAAAGTTTATTTTTCCAAAGAATGATTGAAGAGCTTTTTTGTTGGTAGGAGGGCGCACATTCTTGATATATTGGATTCTCTCTGGATCAACAGAAATTCCTTCTTCTGACACTGTGTCCTAACAACTTTCCTTTGTCTATTCCAAAAATGAACTTTTTAGGGTTCAAGGAAATACCATATTTCTACACCTCAAAACAATCCTGAGATGTGAGACATGATCTTTCCTCTCCTTTAATACTACTGTGAGGTCATATTGGTAAATCTCTATGATTTTTTGAATTAGATACCTAAAAGCAAAGTCCATTGCTCTCTGAAATGTTGAGCCTGCATTCATGAGGCCAAAAGGCATTCTTAAGTACATGAACGTTCCCCATGGTGTAGTAAATGTTGTCTTGAGTTGATCCTTTCTCTTGACCAACACCTAATTATACCTAGAGAACCCGTCTAACATAAACATCATACCTGCCCCGATGACCCTATGTAGTAAGTGTTCCATGTTTGGGAGGGGGTAATTGTCCTTCAATGATAGTTGGTTGACGTTTCGAAAGTCAACACACATGCGGATGTCACCACTCTTCTTTCGGACTGTTGCCGCCTTTTTACACACTTGGGGTATCATGGAAGAAATCTTCAATCCACTTAGTGTGTCCTTGGGGGTAAGTTTCGAGTTGAGGTGTTGTCGCTAGATCCTCGACTCCTCCGTTTAGGCCAACTCCTAGCGAAACCAAGGGGGGTAGTCCCTAACATAATACTATGGTTTAAACTAATCTAAGCAAAACAATAGTTCTAGGAGTTTATTGCAAGTAAAGACAAATATATTAAAACAACACTTGCATTAACAGTGCATGATACTCATTCACTCATTCATAAGATAAAAGCTTGTGAAAGAAGATACTCAATCCATAACACAACTTGCACAAATATTGTAAAGGTTACACTTATCTGCAAGAAATAGATCACAAGCTTAATTAGATAACCATAACATAATGAATGAAAGATTAACTCATGCCCATTATGAACTTGTAGCAATAAAATCTATGAAGATGTGACGCTAGTGCCTTAAAAGTATCGTGGGCAGTTGTTGAACGTTTGTTTTATTAGATTGTCCTTTGAAGTAGATTAATGAGGTAAATTTTATTTGCATTGAAAATAAAGTGTTTGAGAGCTAATCTAGATTTGGCCCTTCAGAGAATATTCCTAGAGTGGAGGTTGAGCTTGCCGAATATCCAACAGGGAGAGTATCCCTCTGATTTTGCACACAAGCTCAAGAGAATGTGGGAGATCCGACATGGAGAACCTAGATCTCAAAATTCTTGCTAGATTTCTGACACAAACTCTCTTACGTTTCCACTGAAGCAATACTTCTTAAGGATTTCCCTATTAATCTATCCACACTGACCAGACTGACTCTGTGTGGAACTTACTTCCAAAATATCGAGACTAGGCTCGCAATTGGAAGGATCAGGAACAACCCACCGGGAGCTGAGGGGAAGGTTTATTTTAGAACAAAAAGTAAATTGCTGAAATTGAAAATGCGGAAATTGAAATGTTTTTCTAATTACTAATCCACACTGACCAACTTCTTGCGAGGAGCTGAGGGGATGGTTTATTTGCCAACTTTGAAATTGCGAAACTGAAAAGAAAACTAAGCTAACAATTAAAAGATTACTTTACCGAAATAAAACTAATCTAGGTTGTGTGGTTAAGATAGATTGATTGATTCCTTTAGATTGTACGATAAAAACAAAAAAACAAGAAATCAAAGCAAAAGACAAGCACACCACTACACCACTGATCCCCTTAAAGGGGATGACGAAACTGGGCACTATGAGGCCCGCTTTTATTAAAGCCTATTACAACTGAGAAACTAAGTTATCTTTTTTCTCTTTTTAAAACTTTTGGATCCTTATAGAATGGATCAAATTAAAGGAAATTATTACAATAGGTTCTCTGAAGATCTTTGATGCAGGAGCATAAAGCTTCCAAGTTCAAACTTGTTTGGTTTAGCATAAGGGTTACAATTTACTAAGGGAGTGGGTTCCCTAATGTTGAATTTTAAATGTTTCTAGAACTAGATGAGTCAAAAAATCTAGAATGTATAAGTCTTAGTAGTTGAGAATATGTAATTGAATTTGCACTTATAGGCAGAATTCAAATAGGACTCTTTTATGATAGATTGTAGAAAGAAATCTTGGAGAGATTGTAGGATCTAGGAGATACTAGGAGATTGATTAGGAGATTGATTGAGTTATTTGTGGATCTGAACAGTTTCAGTTCAGTATCTTGTTGTAAAGTATTGCAAATTTGGTAGGAATTAGGGTGGGACCAGGTTGGTCGAGTTAGCCACAGGCAAAAGGGAATTGGCCAAGAAATGTTAGATCAGGCTAGAGGTAATAGTAGATTGAGGTTTCAAATTATGTATGTACAGTTCTTGTATTAATGAAAACACAGATTTTGCCATCACACTGTGTGTATGTGACCTTATGTATTTAGGTGTTATTGTATGCATTGAAGTCTGGTCAGTTAGTAATTGATTCGTGAATAATCAATTGGGTTTGTGCATGAATGGTCTGTGTATCATTATGGGAAGAATTCCAAGCTGTGTGAAATCTGGAATTAGTAGAACTTCAATCTCTATGTGAATCTGAATTTGATTGAATTTTTTTTTAATATTTGTATATTATCCCCGAAGTTGAATATCCCACGAGTATAGGAGTTTCAATGTTGATTGAGCTCAGTAATATTCAGTGACAGGAATACTAGATTCCTATGAGAAGGGTCGAAATACCTTCTAGAGGAATGGAAGTTTGTGGATCGATGGCATGAATGCCAAATCAATTCCTCTGTAAAATGAAAGCGATATTGAGAGAATGATATCGAGGATTAAAGTTCTGTTGAATGTATACAAACTAAGGTTTTGTTGCAGGCGAGCTTAAACATTTGACAAAGGTTTTTTAGCATGCAAGATGCTACGGGTACCGTAGGATCTGGCCAAAGGTTCATAATAACTGTTGATTTGAAGGATCAAAACCTCGACAAAATTGTAAAACAGAGGTTCGACGCAATTACATTTGGAACCGTCGATCATGGCAAAGGATCGGATCTATGGTGATTATCCATTTCGGAGCGAGAAGGAACAAGGAGGTTAAGAGGAGGTGTGGACCCGAAATTTAAATGAAATACACCTTTGGTTTAGTTAGAAATCCGATCAACCGATCAGACTGTTGACATTATAACGGAGTTTGATAGCGCCACGGTGGAATCCCTTGTTGAGCAGACCTGGAATTCTAAATTGAATCTTCTGTAAGTTTGAGTTTGAAATCCGGGGCTGCGTATTGTGGAGGAACATGTTCAAGCTTTAACTTAACTTGTGTTATTACATTTAAATACCTTGTGTTTAAATCGTGGCCATAGTCTTGGGTTCGTTGTTGAAGACTGAGATTCAAAAAGTAAATGAATGAGAGGAGGACTGGTGGTTTTCTGCATGTAAAATGATAGACCAGTGAACTAGTTTTTAAACAATGAATTCAGAAAACATAATCCATCAAGTGTTTTAAAATAACTGTATGTGGGGCAGTATTCAGAATAAGGAGTCCTTGAAGGGTTTGAAGTCTTTTTTTTGGAGACTTATATTGTAGTCTTTAGTTCTTTAAGCCTACATAATTGGGAGTCATAGACCTGGTGGGTCATCAAGTGGTATCAGAGCAAGTAAAAGCTCTTTGGGAGGAAAACTCAGAGCAAGGTATATGCTCTTGAAATTATATTTGCAGGTATAGTTGTGATCGCATAGAAGGCATTCAGATTGTTGAATCTGATAATGCAAAGACAAGTACAGAGAGAAGAGATCAGACAGTAAAGTCTGACAGAACAAGGAAGATAGAGCAAGTATGCTTGTGTGCAATTGACAGAGATATTACAAAGAAAGGGAGAGAGGATCAGATTATAAATCTGACAAACAGAGGCATGATTACAAGAAAACGGTCCATTCAAGCGCATTGGATGTGGAAAACAAGATCACGAAAAGATCTTGCAGGTATTATTGATGTTTCTATGATAACTCTGGTTTTAAGATTTGTTTGCAGATTGTAGCTAGCAGACAAAGAGGGTGTTAGCAGCATTACAGCTGAGAGGTGTTGTAACAGAGAACTAGTTGTGTTCTTAAATGAGAAGAGCATGTGAGCTCTTAAGTAGTGGCAGAACCTGAAGAATTCCAACAGAGGTTGGATAGGGAGGAAAAGTGAGTGTTCTCAAAAGGAAGTGGAAGCTGCAGAACCTAAAAGAGCAGAGGTTGCTCAAAGAGTGGTTCAGAGGAAGAGAACTAGAGAATACCAAGAGGCCAAGCTCAAGGAGATAGATTGCTGAGGTATGAAAGGTAGATATGGAGACTTGCAAAAGGTGAGGGCTTGGGTGCAGTCCACAAGTGAACAAGATGGAGTTCACAAAGGAAATGGAGACAATGACTACTGGAGATCATTGTAAAGGTTCAGAAAGAGGCCATGAAAGTTCAAGTCAAGACAAATTTGACAGAAGATTAGCTGAAATAGAAGTACAGCTAGAGGTGATGGAACAGTTGCTATAGAGAAAGGTGGATGCAAACCAGAGAAGAGGATGGAGTATGAAGAAGCCAGTTCGGTGGCCAGTGGTACAGTTATTCATAAAGAAACTGAGGGAAAGCCTAAGGGAAATGAAGCATAGATCGAATGCTTTAAAGAAGAAAGAGAAACTTAGAGGAGCTGAGTTCAGATTGAGGCCATTGACAGAAAAATAAGGAGTTGACTATTGTGAACCAGAGCAAGGTGATATCCTTGGAGAGGATGATGTTGAGAGAAGATCTATTGAGGATCTTACATATTTCTTGGAAAATGAAGATGAAGGTGTAGGAACTGATGAGATCCAAAAGTCTTATATTTTTAACTCTGACAGTTTATGCATGACTGCAGGATTTGCAGGTACTAAGAATGAAGAACAGTTATTGAAAACTGTTATACAGGTTAAGGAAGATGAAGACATGCTTTCTATAAACTTGAAGGAAGGACAGGGATGACATTTGGTCAACAGAGTGAATGAAGCATCATTAGGAGGTAATCGGTATGAAGTACATACACAAGTAGTGGATGCAATGACTGAAAGAAAGTTGCAGAACTCTGTTGAAGAAAAGAACCTGAGGAGATTGACTCATACAGATAGTCAAAGAAAAGACATGAGGAAGAAGCATTCAGACATAATGTTTACCAAGTGGGATGAAGAAGTGATGCCCAAAGCATCAAATGAGCTCATAGAGTCTCGAGTTTTTAAACCTGATAATTTATTTGTGAATTATGCAGATTTTAATGAGGAGAAATTGTCTTGTGAAGACAATGTCATTGAAATTCCTATGAATGGGATTTTGAAAGGAAATCTGATAATAGAAGGAAGAAATTCAGATTGTAAGGAAGATGAGAATCCCAGTGGATATCTCATAGATGATGATGAATTTGATATGATGCTGGTAAGGGAATATTATGTTCCTAAAACAAATGATTGGTGTAAGCATACAGGTTTTGAAGTAGATAAAGATGGACAATCTTCTGCAGGTATCATAGAGATTGATGAATATTGTAAGCCCATATATGATGATGAATACTTCTCGGAAGAAGACAGTTTTGAACTGGTACAGCAGAAGAAGTACATAGATGCACTACTTAATAGAGGACAAGTCCAGCATGAAGATCAAAGAGATGAATCTAAACATAGAGATTGTGATATGGAAAAAGGTGAGCATGGAAATTCTTTTGTTTTGACAAGAGAGAACAGAAATGAAGAAGGGCATTATGATGAAATGCTTGAGAAATGCCAGGGAGAAATTGAGTTGCTAGAACACTTGTTTGAAGAACCTGAGTATGAGAATGGAATGGCAGCAAATAGAAGGAGATGTTTGGCAGTACCTGACAGTGAGAACATGTCTCACATATTTACAGAGGCAAAGGAAGAACCTAGTTTTCAAACTAATGTTTTGTTTGCAGGTATGAATAGAAATGTTGCTAACCATGATGCTGTGATTAAAGAACTGGAATGGAAGTTGTTTTCTAGAGACGGAAGTGAAACTCAAGGTCAGCAAGTGAATGATGAGGAGAGTGATGTCTTGAAGGACCTTCAGAAGATAATGGTGGTAGAAGGAACAAAAGGTGGCAAGCAATTGAAAGATGACGTGTTTAAAGAAAAAGAAGATGTTAAATCTGATCTCGGAAATTGTTTTATTGAGTTTGATCAGCTTGAAGACTTGAAAGAAGGGTTATCAGTTAAGACTGAAAAGTCTTATGATTTAAATACTAATGGGTTATCTTTGATTGCAGGACAGTTATTGAATACTGTCATGAACTTAGAAGAGAATGAAAATTTTCTTTTTGAAAGCACCGCTATGGGACATAAGCAGAATTCTGTTTTAGAGGAAAATGGGATATTGTCATCTCATGAAGATAATCAAGGCTTAAATTATTCTCTTTATGATACAGAGAATGGAGAAGAGCTGAAATTACTTGAAGACTGGTTAGTTAATGATTGCCGGAATGAGAATCTAAAGGATGTAGTTCAGTTTGCTACAGCAGATTGGAGTGTCTCAAATAGTTTGAGATGGAAAATGCAACAACCAGTGAACAGCAGTAACCACAACAAGTTTCAGCAACAAGTTGACAGTAAGGAGAGGTACCAACCAGAGGATAAACTGGACATGGAGATTGAAGACATGAGGATGCTGATGGTAAAAGTGTCTCAGAGAAGACATACTGAAGTAAGAAGAACAGTCGACAGTAGAGTGCACATGACTATACAAATTTACATCAGCAAAGCAGATGAGGTATTGCAGAACAAGATTTGGGATCCTGGAGGATTCAAGTCATCAAGACTTGTGATTGTCACATTGTTACAGAAAAGTGACAGACCTCATAGACAGGAGTCTATGAATCTTTTCTACCTTGGGAGTCTGATGCAGGAGCATAAAGCTCTCAAGTTCAAACTTGTTTGGTTTAGCATAAGGGTTACACATTTACTAAGGGAGTGGGTTCCCTAATGTTTAATTTTAAATGTTTATAGAAATAGATGAGTCAAAAAATCTAGAATGTATAAGTCTTAGTTTAGAATGTTTGAATAAAATAGAATTAGTTGAGAAGATGTAATTGAATCTGCACTTACAGGCAGAATTCGAATAGGACTCTTTTATGAGAGATTGTAGAAAGAAATCTTGGAGAGATTGTAGGATCTATAAGAGATACTAGGAGATTGATTAGGAGATTGATTGAGTTATTTGTGGATCTGAACAGTTTCAGTTCAGTATCTTGTTGTATAAGTATTGCAAATCTGGTAGGAATTAGGGTGGGACCAGGTTGGTCGAGTTAGCCACAGGCAGAAGGGAATTGGCCAAGAAATGTTAGATCAGGCCAGAGGTAATAGTAGATTGAGGTTTCAAATTATGTATGTACAGTTCTTGTATTAATGAAAACGCAGATTTCACCATCACACTGTGTATGTGACCTTATGTATTTAGGTGTTATTGTATGCATTGAAGTCTGGTCAGTTAGTAATTGATTCGTGAATAATCAATTGGGTCAGTGCATGAATGGTCTGTGTATCATTATGAGAAGAATTCCAAGCTGTGTGAAATCTGGAATTAGTAGAACTTCAATCTCTATGTGAATCTGAATTTGATTGACAAAATTTTTAATATCTGTATATTATCCCCGAAGTTGAATATCCCATGAGTATAGGAGTTTCAATGTCGATTGAGCTCAGTAATATTCAGTGATAGGAATACTAGATTCCTGTGAGAAGGGTTGAAATACCTTCTAGAGGAGTGGAAGTTTGTGGATCGATGGCATGAATGCCAAATCGATTCCTCTATAAAATGAAAGCGATATTGAGAGAATGATATCGAGGATTAAAGTTCTGTTGAATGTATACAAACTGAGGTTTTGTTGCAGGAGAGCTTAAACATTTGGCAAAGGTTTTTTAGCATGCAAGATGCTACAGGTACTGTAGGATCTTGCCAAAGGTTCATAATAACTGTTGATTTGAAGGATCCAAACCCCGACAAAATTGTAAAACAGAGGTTCGATGCAATTACATTTGGAACCGTCGATCGTGGCAAAGGATCAGATCTATGGTGATTATCCATTTCGGAGCGACAAGGAACAAGGAGGTTAAGAGGAGGTGTGGACCCGGAATTTAAATGAAATACACCTTTGGTTTAGTTTGAAATCCGATCAACTGATCGGATGGTTGACATTGTAATGGATTTTGATAGCGCCACTGTGGAATCCCTTGTTGAGCGGACCCGGAATTCTAAATTGAATCCGCTGTAAGTTTGAGTTTGAAATCCGAGGTTGCGTATTGTGGAGGAACAGGTTCAAGCTTTAACTTATGTTATTATGTTTAAATACCTTGTGTTTAAATCGTGGCCATAGTCTTGGGATCATTGTTGAAGACTGAGATTCAAAAAGTAAATGAATGAGAGGAGGACTGGTGGTTTTCTGTGTGTAAAATGATAAACCAGTGAACTAGTTTTTAAACAATGAATTCAGAAAACATAATCCTTCAAGTGTTTTAAAATAACTGTATGTGGGGCAGTATTCAGAATAAGGAGTCCTTGAAGGGTTTGAAGTCTTTTTTTTTGGAGACTTATATTGTAGTCTTTAGTTTTTTAAGGCTGCATAATTGGGAGTCATAGACCTGGTGGGTCATCAATTTTGGTCTTCAAGGATTCCAACTTGGGCTAGATTTTCTTCACTTTAGCTTCGATTTCTCCAGAGTTTCCCCTTGTTTTGTGACGGACCTGCTAAAACCAGCAAAGAATAAGATTAGAAAATGATGAAAAACACTTTAAGAAACTAAAACAAAAAATGAAGAAACTTAACCAAAAAATTCAGATATTTTTCTTATGCAAGAATGCAACTTTTTAGGGGTTTTTAAAAGCTTTAAATGAGACTAAACTAGGCTCTTTAGGGTGTTTTTGTTCGCTGTCCTAAAACAGAAGCTAAACACTCCTAATTAGCTAGATCTAAAGTGCAAACTTGAGTAACTTTCTATCTTAAGATTTTTGATAAAAAATTATAGAAAATTGCAAAACTACTTAGATCTACACTTTTGAATAGGAAAGAATTAAAACTAGATCTAAGATTCATGCATGCAAGGCTAGATACTAAAATTGATCTTTAAATTCAAATCTAGATGACATGCAAACAAGTAAAGAAGAAGGAAGAAGAAATTTTTAGATTTTTGGAGCCTTCGCTTGAGCTTGAGCAGTGTTGCACGAAGCGAGAGCGTGGGAAGCGTCATTTTCCAAAAATCCTCGAAAGCGAAGCGTCCCGGAAGCATCTGTTATATATATATATATTGCATTTATATTCAAAAAACATGTAGAAAGACAAATTAGTTGCAGAATATATGAAAACATGCATATTTGTACATCAATATAGATATAAATGGCATCCATACTACATAGTTCATCAATGATTACTCATTCGAGCATCAACCATCTAGATTCTAGATTCTAGCCAATCTTGGTAGTGGTTGACTTGAGTCCATCTAGCTAATCATGAGTCCATCCTCCTCCTTCTCCTCCCCTATATCCAATACAATCCTTGCATTTGTTTATGTGGAGGATGACCCCTCAAGAGGATCACCATCATCAAAAGTGACAGACTCTAGCACTAGTTCATTAAGATCCAAGTTGGCTAATGCCAACTCAACACTGTTGTTCAAACCCATATCATCAAGAAACACATCCCACATCTTTGTCTTTCCCTTTAACCACTCTTGTCTCTGCCTATATATAAGGTGGAGGTTGGTGTGCACATGCACCACTAAGTCACCTGACACGACGACAAAGATAAGAGTTCAACAGAAGAGTTTATACTTGAGTGAAGGGTACATTTTTACTGGGGTCGTGGAAAAAGAGTTCAACAATCAATGCCACCAACATTGAGGTACATAAAGGGCTTGGTTCTCTTGATTAAATGTCAGTTCCATACCCTCATACATGATAGAATCCAGTGGAAACATTGCAATCTTGCCAATCTTGAAATCCTGAAAACTGTTAAGT
>ML778600.1:918648-949963 GCA_009831015.1 Picea engelmannii | reverse complement strand
ACATTAAAGATGGGAAAGGAAAAAACCATTGTTGTTTTCTTTTCCAAGATTGCTCAAACCAGAGATGAACTTATAACAATTGGAGTTGTTGTGGATGATGATGACCTTGTACAAATTGTAGTTGATGCACTCCCTGACTCATGAAAAATATTTCTCGCTTCGGTCAATGGAAGAGAAGATCAACCTAACTTCGAGAGATTATGGCATGATTGCTTATAAGAAAATGAAAGACTAAAAAACATAAATGAGCACTCAACTATAAGAGACCATGCCCTTTCAGTTAAAGCCAAGAGATGGATGAAGTTTCCTTAGCACAAATGCAAAGGTAAGAAACCACAAGGTAATCTATCTCATTTTCATTCTCATTCATCTAAAGTAAGATGCTTTAACTGTAAAAGGCTAGGACATTATGCAAAAGATTGCAGGAACCCTCCCTCACTGCAAAGAAGGAAAGGTAGGTTCCATGCCTCAATTGCAACTGAATAAGAAGAGCCTTAAAAGGAACCTCAAAGAAGAAGAACCAGGGCTATCACCAAAGAACAAGAACAACACCGTGTTAAGCACCTATACCATATCTGAAAATATACTTCAATAATACCAAGAATAAACCATAAACCATTCACCATAACATGAACACAAGAAATAGAGAAAACCCTTGAGGTAGGGTAACACCATATATTAATCCTTATGGAAGGATAAAACTCCTCAAGCAATCCTTGCTTGTACAATCACAATATTCTTCACTATGTTTCATTACATTGCCTACACTTCTTTATATAGCTCTCCCTATCTCCTAGGAACCTTCTAGAGAGCCTTCTCACATTTATTACATCCATTGTTAAGTACCTATACCATATCTGAAAATATATTTCAATAATACCAAGAATAAACCATAAACCATTCACCATAACATGAACACAAGAAATAGAGAAAACCCTTAAGGTAGGGTAACACAATATATTAATCCTTATGGAAGGATAAAACTCCTCAAACAATCCTTGCATGTACAATCACAATATTCTTCACTATGTTTCATTACATTGCCTACACTTCTTTATATAGATCTCCCTATTTCCTAGGAACCTTCTAGAGAGTCTTCTCACATTTATTACATCCAACTACCATAGTGGGCCTTTATTAATATAGTGGACCTAGTGCACCTTACATTGAATGACCACATTCCCATATATTAAATGACTTCCACTAATAACACATAACTACATTCCCATTGGGTACCTCTCTAGGTACCCCATATTACCTCCCTAGGTATACTACACACCGAAAATGTTATCTCATCTCAGCCCTCTCTGACACTATAACCAAGTCAGAAGATGTTTGGTTTGTGGACAACGGGGCCTCCAAACACATGACAGGGTTCAAACAACATCTTATAAACTATCGGGATAAGAAGTTCAATGTAAAGGTAAAACTGGGTGATGATGGCACCTATGACATCAAAGGGTTTGGATCAACACCATTTCAGCGTCAAACAGGTAATGTATTTCATATTGATGAAATTATTTATGTTCTTGGTTTAAAGAAAAATCTCATCTCAGTTGCAGTTTTAGAAAGAAAAGGGTACTCAATAGCTTTCTCCAAAGGGAAGGCTCTCATGTGGCCCTCAAATGGGGATTTGAGCTCTTCCATGACTATCGAAACTCGAGAGAGTGGACTTTACAAAATCATCGGTCAAGTTGTCCAAGCATTAACTCACGAGATGATAAATCCCTACGAGATCTAGCACAGAAGGCTTGAACATCTCAACTACAACACACTCCCAGGTTTGCAAAATATGGTAATAGGCATGCCAGTGTTTTCATTTGAGCATGATAGTGTTTGTAGAGGCTGTGCTCTCGGTAAGAATACAAAGAAAGCTTAACCTCAAAACAATAGAAAAACTAATGACATTTTAGATCTTATTCACTTTGATCTTTGTGGACTTATGACTGCCCCATCTATGAAGGGTTGTCTCTATTTTTCATTGATTATTGTTCTCGTAAAACTTGGATTTATTTTTTGAAGACTAAAGATGAATCTTTCAGCAGATTTCAATATTTTAAGAATCTTGTTGAGAATCAGACAAGTAGACACATCCGTGTTTTCAGAACAGACAATGGAAAATAATTTGACTTCTACAAATACGATGAACTTTGTTGGGCTTCAGGGATTAAGAGAGAGCTGACTGTGCCTTATAATCCCCAGTAGAATGGGGTTGCAGAAAGAAAGAACAGATCGATCTGTGAAGCAACTAGATCCATGATGTATGATCATAATCTACCCTTATCTCTTTGGGCCGAAGCTACGAGCACTGCAGTCTACATTCATATTCCAAAAGAAAAGAGGACTAAGTTAGAGCCCCCCGGAAAGAAAAGAACTTTTGTGGGATATAATGAAACCTCAAAGGCATACAAAATTTATGTACCAGAACAAAAGTTCATTGAGGTCAGCAGAGACGTGACTGTTCATGAAGAAGCATCCTTTCGTTGTTCTAGAGAACTTCCATGTGATACAGAGGAGAAGGAAGCTCCATCTCCAGAACCTTCAGATACACCTCTTCCAGATGAGTAGAGGGAGGAGACCATAGAGCCTTCAGTAGATCCCTCAAGAGATTCTATCGAGTTTCCCTTAGAGAAACCTCCTGTTAAAAGGAAGTCAGCTTGGTACCGGGAAATTCTAAAGGAATCAGAAAAGCATGCCACACCTAAAGGCACCTTCAGAGAAAGCAAGAAAGCCTTGTATGGATTGAAGCAAGCTCCGAGAGCTTGGTATGGAAGAATTGACATTTTTCTATAGAGTCTTGGGTTTACGAAGAGTATAGTAGATCCTAATCTTTATATAAAGATTATACAGAATCATCCTGCTATCTTAGTATTATATGTGGATGATATGTTCCTTACAGGAGAGGAAAATTTGATAGCTCAGACTAAGAGGGAGCTTTCAACAGAATTTGAAATGAAATACTTGGGTCTTATGCATTATTTTTTGGGCTTAGAGGTGTGGCAAAAACTAGGTGAGATATTTCTCTCACAAAGAAAGTATGCAGTTGACGTGCTCTGTAGATTTTGCATGTTGGACTGTAAGTCCATGTCCACACCGATGATTTCTAACTTGAAGAAGTTACAAGATCAAACTACAGGTTCAGATTCGGAAGACCCCACCATATATCGTCAGATCATTGGGTCCTTGATGTATTTTGTATATATCAGACCGAACATTTGTTGTGTAGTGAATGCCCTCATCCAGTTCATGTGTGAATCGAAGCATTTTCATATGGTTGCTGTTAAACATATTCTCAGATATGTTCGGGGGACTATAGCCTATGGGCATAGATACACTTCTAGTGGAGGTGTAATGCTTCATGGATATACATACTCAGATTGGATGGGTAGTATAGTGGACCAGAAGAGTACTTCCAGATATTGTTTCAATTTGGGTTCAGCTATGATCTCCTGGTCCAGCAGGAAACATGGCTCCATAGCCCTGCAGAAGTAAAATACATTGATGCAAGTGCTGCTAGCAGAGAAGTAGTGTGGCTCTGAAAACTACTTTCAGATTTGTTCAGTGTTGAGCTGGAACACACAGTCATCCACTGTGATAACCAAAGATGTATAAATCTCTCCGAGAATCTGGTGTTTCATGACAGATCAAAACACATTGAGATGAGATACCACTATGTTCGGGATATGGTGCAGAAGAACATTCTTAGTATTCAGTATGTTCCAACAATAGAACAAACCACAGATATTTTGACCAAGCCTCTGTCCTTGACAAAGTTTGTGTACTTTCAAGACAAGCTTGGTGTTGCTGAGAATGCCTCTCTTACTGAGAGGGGGTGTTGAAATTAGTGCAGTTGCAAGAGCCATTCTCTGGGAGAATAGCATAAAACCCTAGGTGAGGACTAGGGCCGCCAATGCACTCCTAGGGTTTCTTGGTTTGGGACCAAGTAGTGAGAGCCATGGAAAAAGACCCTAGTGAGGGCCCCCAGTACATGACTGGGGTTCTTGGTCTTGGACCAAGCAGTAAGTCCCTAGATGTGTTCTAGGGCCCCTGTATATGTTCCAGGGAATCCTTGCCTGGTGCTTGGATTGATCCTTGGATGTGTTCCTTGGTGGTTGATGTAAGTCCCTAGATGTGTTCTAGGGCCCTTGGGTGTGTTCCAAGGAACCTTTGCTTAATGCATGGGTTGATCCTTGCTCTTGTACCTTGGTGGATAAGACCCTAGATGTGTTCTAGGGCCCTCAGATGTGATCTGGGGCAACCTGGTCTTGGACCAGGTAGATCTTGGTTAACTACCAAGATGTGATGATGTGTGATCCTCTTCCTCTCTCCCGGGATGGTCCATGAGACCCAGGAGTAGCTAAGAAGATGGACATGATCACATTGTTGATGTACCCTCTTATGCAGTGATGATAAAATTTTACAAGTCATTATGACACTTATGTGGACATGTTTTTCCATTGAGGACCCCCTTGAATTTGTCTTAAAGTCACCCCTTGCTTGTTTTTGTTTTCCTTCTTGTTTTATGTGGTGTTGGGTTTTTATAAGTCACTTTGACTTATTTGACATTTAATTAATATTTATATTAATTAAATTGTCATTATTTTAATTTTTTTATTTTAGCCCTAACCCTTATTCATAAACTATATAAGGAACCCTTCCCCTCTCATTTTATCACACACACTCACTCCTCATTCTTCTATTGATGTGACTACCTCAGATTGTCTTTCTTTGGTGATGGTACAACTTCTCTAAGGGTTTTTCTTTTCAGATCTAAGGCATTTTGTTTAGACACTTGTTGGCTAGGAGCTGCATCCGTTTTTCTTGTTGGTGATGAGGTGTTGAACCTCTCCTTGATAGTCTTGTTTGTTGTGGCTACCGTGGACTTCACCTTGGACACTTCCCTTGCATGCCTAAAAGAGTTACACACATCCTTCTTGCTACTGTGGGTGTCGCGACCCCTTTTTGCCCCCATCGTGTGTTGCTGCTGTGTATTGTAAGGGTGTGGTGGCCTCTATATGCTGCTACTATATGTTGCTAAGGGCACCATGACCTCCTTCTCCTTACTATCACTTTATGTGGGTGTTTTTCCCTCTTGTTGTTCCTCTTGCTGGTGTTTTTGTTGCTTGAAAGGTTTCTCTCTTGCTGTCCTATTGGCTGGTACCTTTTTGATTCGAAGGGATTGTTTTACAGTCCAATTTTTGTCTGTTTATTGTGGGTGTTCCTTGTTGTTCCAGTAGATGGTACCTTCTCTAACTTGAAGGGTGTGATTGTTGTAGGATATTACAGTCTCAGATTTGGATAGTAGTTAAGTGTTTACACCATTCCTGCTTGTGGTCCTCTCCTTGAAAAAACTATCTACCAATCCTCATGATAGAGATCAAAACCCTAGAGGTTTGATCCATGAACTTTAAGCTGATTTTCTGAGCATATTAAAGAGGACAACATCCACACATGTGACAGATACATTCTTCATTGGTTAAGAGGTAAGCTAAGGTTATTTTCTGCACTCAGAAATTTTTGTTTATGTTCAGAATTTAATTTTATACATTTTGATCTGTTTATTTCTTTGTTTAAATGTGATGATCTAAATTTATACTAGTGAACATAATTGAAAAAGTATTACTGTTTTCTCTATTTTTCCCTAAATCTAACAATAATTCATACTTATGATATGATAAATTATTATTCATGAAAGTAGACTTATTCTAGAAGTCTATGTATGATGAAAGATGAGGACAATTAGTGAAATTAGGGATGGAGATCACATGGAGATATTCATGAAGATATTGTGGAGATAGTTATGGACATGGTTATGCTATATTGAACATCTGGTTGTAATCACCTCAATGCTATATTAAGAGGCTTTACGAATGTATTAGTGTGAGAAAGATGTATTATTATTATTTTACATCAATGAAAATGTGATTTTGTAAGTATATTGGTGTTCTTATGATGATTTCTGTGTGTTAACATTTGTTACTTGCTGCTCTTGAAACCAACATTTGGTATCAGAGCGACCTAGTTGCCAAGAGAAGGAGAGGGCATTGATCTACCTGTTATTTATTGGCTAGAAAGAGTGTGCAGAGGTTGAATTGTTGCCAGGTGAGGTGTTGCCAGCTGCGAGAAGAATGCAAGGAGAGCTACTATTGCCGCCATCATATTGGAGAGGAGTGCAAAAGTATGAGTGCATCAAATTCGTGAAGAGGAAGCTGAATTAAGGAAGGTATCGTCATTTTCCTTTTGTTGCTAAGAAATCTACCACTGTTGTGAGACCCGTGTCCTCAGCCCCTACGTTGCTCACATCAGACCGAGGGTTAGAATTATAAGCAGTCGTCTATGAAGGAGAATTCACAGAGAAAAGTGGTATCACAAGAGCTCTTGGAATCATGTTATGCACGAAAGGAGCTACAACCCAAAGAGATTACAATCTGATTGTTCAAGCAACTCAATATTCAGCAGGGGCGCCAATGGTTGGATGGCGATATAATGTTCCCAAGCTTGATTTTTTGCCCGGAACCATAGATTGTTTAACTGTTTGTTATTGTTTTAGTGTGTTATGCAGGTTTGTCTCATCAAGTTGCGCATTGAGGGTTTATTCCTTAGAGATTATATCACAGAGATATAGATCTGAGCATGTAATACAAGAAAATGACAAGATGCAAGTAATGAAGATCAATATAGAGCCAACAACTTAAGATCTGACCTTTATTTAGATAGTAGAGTAATTTTAATACAATAGATTTGCAGATCTGGAATAATACAAGAAGAATAACCAAGTTGGAATAATGTCTACTCCAACAAGCTCCAAAACTGAAGAGAATAGCCTCCAAAGACACCACAATAAATTGGAGAAAGGGACAAGATTAGTTTATTTCCCTTCAAGAGCTAGATCCAATCCCCCTGGCTGAGTTGCACCCTCCTGGTTGGCTGTAGATATCCAATATTTAGGCCTCCCTCTTCGAAACCTCCAAATGCTACCAAAATTGCTAGAACAATAGATCGGGGCAAGACAAACCCCCTGGCAGAGTTTCAAGATGATTGAAGAAGATCTGACACCTCAAATGGGTGGATCCTCCTTCTGCAGTGCACCCTCAATCTCTTCAACTCGTGCCAAGCTCCAAATAAAATAAATAACAGAGAAACCTCCTCCACAATGGGCTAGAAAGGGCGTCGTGGACCCTACAATGAAAATCCAATATGCCTTAGGCCCCAAAAACTCCTCTCTCCAGATCGAGCCTCTCTTTTTCAGATGGTGTGTCCTCCTGCTAGAAACCCCCTAAAGCTGCGCAATACCTCTTCTTTTGTTGAATGAGTGACCTGTACCTGCTGTAGAATGGTGAGGGAGGAATATTGCACCTCCGTGACCAAGCTTGGATCAGGATAGGTGGGACTTTTCACCAGTGAGTTGAACTCTTGGGCTTGTTATCCCAAAACCCTCAAAACATCTTTGTGCTCAAGAGCCCAATATGCAAAAGTGATAATAATACAGAATGAGTGAGAGATGCACCCTCCTTTTTATTTTATAACCTGATCTAATTCTTTGTTGAGTTAGTTGACCACCTCCTAAGGTTAACTCCTTTCTTTTCCACACGTGGTCTTTTCCTTTTCTCATTTTACCTTTTCCCCCAAAGTCAACTTAAAATTATAACATTATGCTTAGGTAAGTACTTTGGGGTTTATTGGTCCCCATGATTCATGAGACTATAGTCTAGTGGGGACAACTATACTACTAAGTCTCTCACACCCTCTTTATCAAGAGGTGAGGGACATTATAGTCTGCCCTACTGGAAATTGCTTGCCCACAAGCAATTCTGACCCTGTCTTTTGAAGAACCTGTTCACTTTCCCAAGTAGCATATTCATTAGGTAAGTTCTTCCATTTAATCAAGTATTCCTTGATGATCCTCTTCCTTAGCCTCTTCTCCCTTACTTCTAGCACTTCCTCCAGTATCAGTATTAACTGCCCCTCCTCAATCAAAGGTGGTAGTTCCTCAATAGGAATGATGTGTTTCCCTATGGCTTTTTTTAAGCATGATACATGAAAGACATTGTGTATCTTGCTGCCCTGGGGTAGATTAAGCTCATATGCCACGACCCTTACCTTTCTGTTCACCCTGTATGGTCCAAAGAAGCGAGGTTGAAGATTTTCTGCGCCACTCCTCTTAATAGATGCCTGTTTGTATGGTTGGAGCCTTAAGTATACCAAATCACCAACCTCAAATGTGTGCTCCCCTCTGTGCTTATCTGCTTGTACCTTTTGTTGATTCTATGCCTTTTGCAAGTGGTCTTTAATCTCTCCGAGTATATCCTGAGTCTGCTGAATCCAATCGTGTACCATAGGAGCTCTATTCTCACAAAAAACAATCTCCACAAAGGTGAGGGGATCATAGCTATATAAGGCCCTGAAAGGTGACATACCAATAGACATGTGATAGGTGGTGTTGTAACAATACTCTCCCAAATGAAGCCACTTAACCCATGCCTTATGTTGCCCTGAAACATAATTCCGAAGGTAGCCTTCAACCCACTTGTTGACTATCTCGGTTTGATCATCAGTTTGAGGATGATAGCTAGTACTGGGTGTCAAGGCCATACCTACCAACCTGAATAGCTCCTGCCAAAAGGTTCTCATGAACCTGTTGTCCCTGTCACTCACAATGGTTTTGGGTAAATCATGTAACCTGAAGATCTCTCTGAAGAATAAATCTGCAACCTGTGAAGCACTGTAATCTGTGTCAATGGCGAAGAAATGAACAAATTTGGTTAGTTTGTCCACAACCACAAAAATGAAATCCTTGCCCTGGACATTGGACAATCCCGTGATGAAATCCATTGATATACTTTCCCATTTCTGATCTGGAATGGGGAGTGGTTGCAATAAACCTGTTGAATGACTGTGTTCATCCTTGTTCTCCTGACAAATGGAGAATTCCTTGATATAATGCATCACATCCTCCTTCATGCCCTTCCATGCGAATATCTCCCTTATCTACCTGTATGTTTTGACAAACCCTTGATGCCCTGCCAATGGTGAATCATGACATGCCTGTAATACTCGTCTTTTGAAGGTTGACTCAGGAACCAGGAAGATTCGACCCTTGTTGTATATGATGTCATCCACAATCCGGAAGTTATCATCCTGTACCTTCCCATCCATCAACTCACGAGCAAACCTGTTTTTAGAATATTCCACCAAAAGGTGCGCCTTCTAGTCAACTGAAATATCTATCATAGCATAAACTGAAGGTCTTCTGGATAAAGTATCAACCACCACATTATTTTTCCCTTTGACAAATTCAATGTCAAAGTCATAGGCCTAGATCTTTCTAACCCATTTTTGTTGTCTTTCATTTAGGTCCCTTTGGTCCAAAAAGTACTTGAGGCTATTGTGATCTGTCCTCACAACAAATTTGGCCCCAATCAAGTATTGTCTAAATTTAGCCAATCCATGCATGATGGCTAACATCTCTTTTTCATAAATAGTGTAGATAAGTTCAGGGCCCCTCAGTTTTCGGCTCTCATAGGCAATGTGGTGCCTATTCTGCATAAGCACTGCTCCAATGCCCTCTCCTGAGGAATCACACTCCAATATGAAGGGTTGTGAGAAATCTGGTAAAGAAAGTACCGGACAAGTGCTCATTACCTTCTTCATCCTATCAAAATTCATCTGTGCCTCTTGGCTCCACTTAAATGCACCCTTTTTGGTCAAATTTGTCAAGGGTGTGCAAAGATGGGAGAAGCCTTTGACAAACCTCCTGTAGTAACAACAAATGCCAAGAAATCCCTTCAACTTAGTAAGATTCTTGGGTGTTGGTCAGTCAAGTATGGCTTGTAGCTTTTATTGGTGCACCTGTACTCCTTTCACTCCAATGATGTGTCCCAAATAAAGAACTTCTAACATTCCAAATTCACATTTGGACTTTTTCGCATATAAGGATTGTCCCTCCATGATGGCCAAGATCTGATCTACATGTTGAAGATGATCCTCCCAAATTTTGCTATATATCAACAAATCATCAAAGAAGACCAAGAGGAATTTCCTCAATTGCTTGTTGAAGACATGATTCATACAAGATTGGAAGGTGGTTGGTGCATTAATTATCCCAAAGGGCATAACCATAAATTTGTAGTGACCATAATGACATCTGAAAGTTGTTTGGGCACATCTTTCTCCCTCATTTTGATCTGATGATAGCCAGAGCGCAAGTCTATTTTGGGGAAGTAGACAGCCCCATGAAGCTCATCCAATAGTTCATCAATCCTAGGGATGGGGTATATGTTCTTGATAGTATTTTTGTTCAATGCCATGTAATCAATATACATGCGCATTGTCCCATCTTTCTTCTTTACCAACACCAATGAAGATGCAAAATGATTGGAACTTGGTATGATGTGGCCCATGTATAAAAGTTCTTTGATAGCCTTTTCAATTTCGTCCTTATACTTTTTTGGGTGTCTATAAGGAGTAGTAATGATAGGTTTTGCTCCTTCTTCCAATTCTATCATATGCTCAAACGCTCTATCTGGTGGTGCTCCTGGTGGAATAGGTTCAAAAACCTTGTTGTGCATGTCAATGATATTCTGAATGTCTTGAGCATAATCAAGATGCCCCTTTCTTGTCCACTTGAATTGATATTCTGCATTATGTTGCATATACAATGTCTTCTCTCCTGAAAATGGCCTCCATGTGCTTTGTTGTCACCACTCTAGGTGTATTACCTATCATCCCTCTAAGCATCACCTTTTTCCCACTCTCTTCATTGACAGACATCTCCATGGTTTTGCAGTTGGTGGTGATAGGTCCCAATGTACTAAGCCACTGAACTCCCAAGATGATGTTGGTATTGTAGATTTTTTGAGGTCCTATGAGGCTGCCAACTAAGGTCTGTCTTTGGCCTTAGTTTGGCTCTGAGTTTCAACTTTGTGGTTGCCCCTTTCAGCTTTTTTAGGACAACAAACAATCACCAACTTTCAACTCAATATTTTGATGGTTAAGTGCCCTTGCAAATGTTTTATTTACTCTATGTTAGCACATGCAATATACATCAAAACACATAACACTACCTCTAGATATTTTAACTTTAAAATGTCGATCTGAACTCTAAGCATGCATGAAATGAACACAAGTATTTTTGGTCAGCATGAGCCTGGATAAACCCTCCCTCGGGGAAAACCAGTTTGGAATGAAAGTATATATAATGATGATCTAAAGCATGAGATACAACAAGTAATTCAATACAAAGGAACCTGTATACATAGCAATCTCCTCACAAGCCTTGCCAAAGGATCCAGTGAGATATGCACCCAAGCTTAGTGTGCCCTCTCCCTTTGTTTCTCTCTCCATTGAAATGCAGCGCCATCCTTCCTCTTGGACCCAATGAAGAAACCCCTCCACATAAATATGTTGTCTTGTGCTGCTTCTCCACTGAACCAATCAGATCTGACTTCCTCCAAGTAAAACTGCTACCTACTCGTTGTGCACTCCCCTCCTATGGTGCACCCTCCTCCTAGCAAGTATGACCACCATAAATAAGTTGGGCCCTAAGCCTCCGTGAACCCTCCATGCAAGGAGGCACCCAAGCTCTCCTCTCCCAATGCTTCCATTCTCATCCTCTTGCTCCTCCTTCTCCTCAAGTGAACATAACAAGGAATGAGCCCTCCTTTGCCCCTTGTGCTCTTCTTAAGGAAGCATAAGGAAACCTAAAAGTTGGGTGGATGAGATTATCTCATCTCATCCCTAATCAATGGTTGAGATCATCTCAAGCAAATCTCAACTCAAAACCTACTTTACTTAAGTTTCCATAGTTTCAATTTATGTCCCTTAATTCATCCACAAAGTGAATTAATTGTCATTTTAGGCTAAAATGAACAAATTTCACTTTTGACTTAAATCTCCTAAGTCAAAGTGAAATTATACACAAACTACATGGTACAAGGTACAAAGTACTTCCCTCATGTTTTTAGAAGCTCACAAACACAAGGGGACCACTTTCCAAGGTACCCAAATCTCAACACTCCCTCTTACTGGGGAAAGTGCTCGTCACCACCAATATCATCCCTATAATGGGCATTGTTGCCTCCTGGAATATACTCGGTGAGTATGGTTGTACCCTGATCAATGAAAGTAGTCTCTGTCACAGATCTGCTCAATCTACGTGATCTACCGATGGAAGTGTCTCTCCACCTATCCAAGATCACCTAGATCTTGGTATCAAACTAAAGGTCTCCACCTTGGTCTCCCACCAAGGATATATACCTCCTGACATCTCTCCAACAGTCACTACTCTTGGTATCTCGCCAAGAGTCACTCTCTTGGCATCTCACAAAGAGTCTCCCACTCTTGGTATCTCACCAAGAGTGCCTGGATCTCGACATCTCACCAAGATCCTCAACTTGACCTCTCGCCAAGTAGCTTCCACATGAAGTGGATCCAGAACCTGATATGCCTATGTCTTTAGCCAAGTGAGGCTCGAGCCTCTGTGGTGCCCTGCCGCTCCTCCTTGTCAACCTCTGATGCTCTGAAGCCCTTGCACCAACCCTCTGTCTCGTCAACTCTGAAACTGAAGTTGTCTTGGGTGGACCAGTCACCCCCTCTGAAGATGGTGTACTCGAAACCTGAGTCTGAGCTCTCTCTGAATCACTACTATGAGTCAGTCGGTCCTCCTCAACTTTGTCTTCCCATCTAATGCTGGATGGTGTAATAACAGACAAAGAACTGGTGAATGCACACTTTCTCGCAAACTATGCATTGAACTCAAGCTCCTCTGTTGTCGCTGCTAAAACATCATGTTGCTTCTTCTTCTTCTTGGGACACTGTCCTGCATAGTGACTCATCTCTCCACAAGTAAAGCATCTCATTGTGCTCATGTCTCTCTTCTGCCCATTGCTGCTCTCTCCTCCCCATGGTGGGGCCCCAAACTTGGGACCTTGCCGACCTCCTCGACCGATATTCTTCTTTCCCTTTGTCCAAAGAGCAATATCCTCATCACCCCGCACTGTCTGCTGATGTTGTTGTCCAGAAGCCTCTGCCACAAGTCTAGTATCCTCCTGAACGAAGTCAACCCACATCCTCTCCCATGTGGGCATGACCTCCCTGGAAAACAATGCCATGAACGAATGGACCACATGGTTTGATAAAGATGTTTAAGGCTGTCCTCACCATAGGATTGGGTTCCACCACCTCTCCAACGACTCCAAGCTCGTCTCTGATCTGGGTGTAATGACCAAGGAAATAAGTAACCGACTCATCTTCTAGCATGCAAATTCCCCTCAGTCGATCATGAAGAACCATCTTCTAGTTCTCATTAGAGCTCTAATAAATCTTACATAGAGATGCCCACATCTCATATGCCCAATCTTTCCTAGTCAATTGGGGAATTATGTGATCCCGCACTGAATCACATATCGTCATCTTTGCCTTGTTGTTCCTCTTCCTGAACTCTGCTAACAAGATGGGAGTAGTAGCAGGAGGAACAACCACATGCGCCTCAACTATATCCCATAGTTCAAGGTCCTCCAAGACAAAGACAATCCCCGCCTTCCAAGGCGACCATTTTCTAGCTCCATCTAGCCTATCCTCCACACACATTTGAGATGCTGACATCACTGCCAAAATGAACTCCAACTGATGCTCCAACTGCAAAGGAAGGTTGCCTCACTTTTGTCAACGCAGGTGTGAAAAGAGGCAAGCGAACACCGACCTCACTCCTAGCAATATAGGTGTGAAAAGAGGTCGTGAAATACAACCTCACTCCTATCCATGCAGGTGTGAAGAGGTCGTGAAATACAACCTCACTCATGTCCACGCAGGTGTGAAAAGAGGTTGTCCACAAGTGTCAAAAAATTAGTTCTGAACTGTCCAACAAATCTACCCACAAGCTGTCCACAAACTCTGTCAAAAAGTTGTCCAGAATATGCCCTGAACTGTCCACGAAAATGCTCAAAAATCAGCAAGTCTAAGCCACCATTGGCTCTGATACTATGTAGATTTTCTGAGGTCCTATGATGCTGCCAAGTAAGGTTTGTCTTTGACCTTAGTTTGGCTCTAAGTTTCAACTCTATGGTTGTTCCTTGCTATTGTTTTAGGACAACAAACAATTACCAACTTTCAACTCAATATTTTGATGGTTAAGTGTCCTTTTGAGGTGCCCTTGCAAGTGTTTTCTTTACTCAATGTTAGCACATGCAATATACATCAAAACACATAACACTACATCTATATCTTTTAACTTTAAAATGCAGATCTAAACTCTAAGCATGCATGAAATGAACACAAGTATTTTTGGTCAACATGACCCTGGATAAAACCTTCCCAGGGAAAACCAGTTTGGAATGAAAGTATATATAATGATGATCTAAAGCATGAGATACAACAAGTAATACGATAAAAAGGAACTTGTATACATAACAAGCTCCTCACGAGCCTTTCCAAATGATCTAGTGAGATATGTACCCAAGCTTAGTGCACCCTCTCCCTTTGTTTCTCTCTCCACTTAAATGAAGTGTGCTCCTTCCTATTGGACCCAATGAAGAAAGCCCTCCACAAAAATGTGCTCTCCTGTGTTGCCTCTCCACTGGACCAATCAGATTTGACTTCCTCCAAGAAAAACTGCTACCTACTAGCTGTGCACTCCCCTCTTATGGTGCACCCTCCTCCTAGCAAGTGTGATCACCATAAATAAGTTGGGCCCTAAGCCTCCATGAGCCCTCCATGCAAGGAGGTTCCCAAGCTCTCCTCTCCAATGCTTCCATTCTCATCATCTTGCTCCTTCTCCTTCTCCTCAAGTGAACATAACAAGGAATGAACTCTCCTTTGCCCCTTGCGCCCTCCTTAAGGAAGCATAAGGAAACCTAAAAGTTGGGTGGATGAGATCATCTAATCTCATCCGTAATCAATGGTTGAGATCATCTCAAGTAAATCTCAACTCAAAACCCATTTTACTTAAGTTTCCATAGTTTCACTTTATGTCCCTTAATTCACCCACAAAGTGAATTAATTGTCATTTTAGGCTAAAATGACCAAATTTCACTTTTGACCTAAATTTCCTAAGTCAAAGTGAAATTAGACATAAAGTACATGGTACAAGGTACAAAGTACTTCCCTCATGTGTCTAKAATCTCACAAACACAAGGGGACCACTTTCCAAGGTACCCAAATCTCAACAAGTATCTGGTGGACCCATCACATAAAAGTATTGTGTCAAGTCGTGATTGTCGAAAGTAAGTTTCATCCCTGGAATAAACCTGTCATAAGGCATGGCGCACCCCCCTGCTACCTCCACACGAAATCCATCAAACTTCGTTGTAGGTATATGCCTTCTTTTCAGTGAGGTTGAATCTATGAAGTTGTGTGAATCTCCCCCATCAATGACTACTGAAACCTTATGTCCCTGAAGCACTCCTCTCATCCCGAACATATTGAATTTAGGCACCCCACTGATGGATGCTATTGTAACCTTCTTGTTTGTTGCAAGGTCGAAACCTAGTTCTTCCCCTTCTTCATTCTTTGTAAGGTCCACTCTAGGTGGATTTGCTTCTATGTTCTGGATATGGGCGAAATCTTCTTCCTCCTCCTCATCAGAAATCACCTCAATATAATGGGCCTTGCCCTTACCCATGCATTTGTGCCCTGGATCCTAAGGTTCCTTGCATGTGAAGCACAATTTTTTCCTCCTCAATTCTCTCCTAGTAGCCTCATCCATTCTACACTTTCCTCTATCAACACCCCTTTGATCTCTCCCCCCTTGGTTTATGGGTGGTCTAGGGGAAAAGCTAGTTTTTGCTGCAGATCCCATCAAGTCCCTAGTCCTACATAAGGCCTCATGTAAGTTAGAAGGCTTAAAAGCCTTGACCCAACCTTTTAGGGGTACCATCAACCCCTCTGTAAAGAGCATCATTAGTCTCGCCTGAGACACATCTGACACCATCACTACTATCCTCTGAAACTCCTCTATATAAATCTCTGGTGACCCAGTTTGTTTGAGTTGTGTGAGTTCCTTGAAATGTATCTTTGGATCTCCCTGATCAAATCTGTCCATAAGTCTCTGAGTGAACTCCGTGTAAGCAGTGATCTGGTTATGACCCAAGGTAGTCAAACCATGATACCACCAATCATGAGCTTTTCCATCCAAGTACATGGTGGCAAACTTGATGGAATCCATCTCCGTCATGGGGTTAAGTAATAAATAGGTGTCTAACTTCTGCACCCAAGCTTGCGCAATCACCTTGGAAGACCCATCAAAATATGGAATCTCCATCTTACCTGCCTTGCGCTCCAACTCATTGTTGTTCCTGTGATATTTTTTGGGTTTATCCCTGAATTTGATACCACAATATTGGTCCAATGTAACCTGTCTCTTGAATCCTGCACTCGATGATTCATATTCCCTGGCATATTCCTCAAATTTGTTTTTTATTTCATTGAAGTGGTTATCCTATGGCCATCCATCCAAGAATGTAGGCATATAAGGTCTAGGGGAAACTCTATTGTGTGTTGGCCCCCTGGAATTTCCCCCTCCAAAGCTCTGTCCCTCTATATGGTAGTGAAGATCCTGCTCATGATAATGTCTAGTTCCCCCATGGGAACCACTGGCTTCCTTGTTTGCATAAATGCTTGGACCATTCCCCCCATGTGTCATCTACAACAAGAGTTGTGCAATTTTTTCTTGGTTAGCATTTATTTTGTCCAAGGTTTCCTTCATTTCAACTTGTCCCCTGTGCATTGTCTCCTGGTTCTCCTGTATATGGAGCTCAAGTGTACACTGTGTATTGTCTATGGAACTTTTCAACTCCCTTTCTATACCTGCTAAAACCTGTGGCCCATTGTCCTCACCTAAAACTTCCATTTCTGCCTCTAGTTCACCTATCTGTCTTCTACACCTTCCCATATAGATACCACTGAACTTCTACATGCGCTAATCCCCACAAGCTGGGATGATTTAACGCTCTGATACCACTATAATGTTCCCAAGCTTGATTTTTTTCCCGGAACCAAAGATTGTGTAATTGTTTGATATTGTTTCAGTGTGTTATGCAGGTTTGTCTCATCAAGTTGCGCATTGAGGGTTTATTCCTTAGAGATTATAGCATGGATATATATCTCTGAGCATGTAATACAAGAAAATGACAAGATGCAAGTAATCAATATCAATACAGAGCCAACAACTTAAGATATGACCTTTATTTAGATAATAGAGTGATCTTAATACAATAGATCTAAAGATCTGGAATAATACAAGAAGAATAACCAAGATGGAATAATGTCTGCTCCAACAAGCTCCAAAACTGAAGAGAATAGCCTCCAAAGGAACCAAAATAAACTAGAGAAAGCGACAATATTAGTTTCTTTCCCTTCAAGAGCTAGATCCAATCCCCCTGGTTGAGTTGCGCCCTCGTGGTTGGCTGTAGATATCCAATATTTTGACCTCCCTCTTAGAAACCTCCAAATGCTACCAAAATTGCTAGAACAATAGATCGGCGCAAGACAAACCCCCTGGCAGAGTTTCAAGCTGATTGAAGAAGACCTGACTCGTTAAATGGGTGGATCCTCCTTCTGCAATGCGCCCTCCTCCTCTCCAACTCATGCCAAGCTCCAAATAAAATAAATAACAGAGAAACCTCCTCCACAATGGGCTAGAAAGGGCGTCTTGAACCCTACAATGAAAACCCAATAAGCATTAGGCCCAAAAACCTCCTCCTCTCTCCAGATCGAGCCTTTCTTCTTCAGATGGTGCGCCCTCCTACTGGAAACCCCCTGAAGCTATGCAATACCTCTTCTTTTGTTGAATGAGTGACCTGTACTTGTTGTAGAATGGTGAGGGAGGAATATTGCACCTCCGTGACCAAGCTTGGATTAGTATAGGTGGGATATTTCACCACCGAATTGATCTCTAGGGTTTGTTATCCCAAAACCCTCAAAACGTCTTTGTGCTCAAGAGCCCAAGATGCAAAAGTGATAATAATCCAGAGTGAGTGGGATATGCGCCATCCTTTTTCTTTTATACCTTGATCTAATTCTCTGTTGAGTTAGTTGACCACCTCCTGGGGTTAACTCCTTGCTTTTCCACATGTGGTCTTTTCCTTTTCTCATTTTACCTTTTCACCCAAAGTCAACTTAAAATTATAACATTGTGCTTAGGTAAGTACTTTGGGGTTTCTTGGTCCCCATGATTCATGAGACTATAGTCTAGTGGGGACAACTAGACTACTAAGTCTCTCACACCCTCTTTATCAAGAGGTGAGGTCATTACAGTTGATTTGGAATAGTGTCTCTATTTTGTTAAGCAAGTTCTAGGTTTGAAATCCCTCTCCTCTTGGTGTTCAACAAAAATATTGAATTGAATTTTTTGCGTGACCATCACAGCGTGTGTTTGATCATTGGTGTTATAGATTTATGAGAACAAGAGGCCTCCAACCGTCTCTATTTGGAATTGACTTGAATACGTTCATATACGCATGTAAACAATGTTGGATGACCAAAAATGAAGAGACTCAAATGGCACAACCATTATTCATGTGAGATAATTGCGACGAAACAACTTGATTTCATGACGTAACGAGGTTACCACCAAAACTGTGATTATTATTCTTTTAATGATTCCTTAATTGAAACTATGCATATAATCACATTGATGGTTTCATTTCAAAAGAAACACATAACTGAGTCATTATCCCATTAAAGACAATGTAACATTCCCATTTTTAATCCCCATGAATTGTAATGTAATTGTATAAATGTGAATTACGCTGGTGAGTCGATGTGTTGGGAAAGTGGCCCATATTGATTTAATGTGGCCGAAGGCCGAATTGCATATTATAAACATTGAAATAATTAATAAAAGTAATAATCGCTAGCTGCGGTACGAAAGAGATGAAGAACGACGGGGGGCTATGATTCCACAAGAGAGAGGGTTCCAAGGGGGAATTATTCATGGGTATTAATCCAACCCAC
The DNA here is from genome assembly GCA_009831015.1 of Picea engelmannii. Classification (NCBI taxonomy): domain Eukaryota; kingdom Viridiplantae; phylum Streptophyta; class Pinopsida; order Pinales; family Pinaceae; genus Picea; species Picea engelmannii. Next base: position 931,015 of record ML778600.1, on the reverse strand, counting down.
ATTCATGAAATTATTATCTTTGTGTATAACCTTCTATTTGTTGAATGAGTGTATGAGAAGCTAATCATTTAAACTCATGTAAGAGGGTGGGTGCGAGTAATCACATTCCATAGTTATTGGAGAGCATGGGCTGAAGTACAATCATCCTTTATAAGAGTGTGAGTCAAACAAGCAAGGAAGAAGAGGAAATTCGTATGTAGAAGAGGGACAATTTTTACATGCATATTTTAGGGAGCAAAGGGAGAGAAGAGGATTGGTAAGAATACCATCCCCGGTATACTTGAAGGAAGCCATTGTTTGGCTGTGCTTTCATGCTGAGAAAGAGGCATGTGTGCATGTAAATCGGGCCGTCACCTTATGGTGCGATTTTTCTGTTGAGGAAATGATTCAAGAGCCTTGTGAAGGCTGTTGTGAGAACTTCTGAAGCAATTGAAAGTTCTTGGATCCTAGCTAAGGAATTCCTGGCCAACCAAGTGCAATAGGGACCTTGGTAAATGAATGATACATCACGAGGGATTGTGAGGAGTGAAGGAGGTACATTCCTTGGGTAGTGCAGTTTGTATGGAAAAGAGAGAGTTACAGGTTTGGGACTGTTGTGAGGATATAACCTGGGTTTGGGGCTACTATGTGTGGAAAGTGGACAGTCAGTGGGCCCGATCTGGATTATTTTGAGAACAAAATGAAGGAGGAAATATAATAAGTAAATACATAGATATATTTCCAGAGACACAGAGATATAGTAATGCACAATTTTTATTAATGAAATAAATGTACAGAAAATGTAAAATTATAGAGTGAATGAAATCGCTAGAATGGTAACAAATTATCTCTGAGAAGAGATGTGATGGCTACGCTCATTCATAAAAAGATTCAAAATGAGGCTCCAAAGGCCTTTTTAACATAAAGAATAAATGAGAAAACCCTAAACATAAAAAAACCTAACACTGGGAGATGAAGCACCAAAAGTCTTGTGGGCTCCGATGGGTTAAGTTGGTACATCAACTTGCCAGGGTCTTAGATTTTGCATACAATCTTTGTTTTAGGTGCACGATAGCTCGTTCGAAAGAACTATATGAGGACTATACATTTGTCGTTCCACTTTTGCTAGAGCCTATAATGTGATTGTGTTGTGCCCAAAAAATGTTGTTTAGGGCCTCAAAACAACCTCAGAAGTTTATGACCCAAAAAACTAGGAAAAACTGCCAAGGTGGAAAACCCTTTTTTGAGCCAGTGGAATAGGTGGATTGTGATGTCCCGGTCCCAAGAGTAGTAAAACAGGGAGTGACTTAGTATTCTATTTGTTCCCATAGACTATAGTCAGGCACAAATAGGGAACAAGAGGAGAAATAAGGGTGAATTAATGGCTAAACGATGAATTAAGCCAAAAAGCATAGGAAACGTCACTTAAGCTAAAGTCAATAGAGAAATAGAAGAAAACGGTGTTGAGGGGGAGGCTTAATTATTCACTCACCTTAGGAGGAAAGTCGCCTAGCTTAAGTGATGTCAACAAAGAATTAAATCGGGAAGAATATAAAGGGAGGAATTCGACCTAATTCCTCATTATGTTATGATTTGATGTTGAGAGAGTTTCCAGAGGAGGAGAATCGACCTTTTGTTGTTTTGTGGATTTCTGGAGGAAACCACCACCTTGATTGGTTTCAGTGTTAAGAGACACACCCTAGCCTATTGGAGATACCATCCAGGTATTTCACCATGTTATTCAGGAGTATTTAGTTTTGCAGTGATTGCACAACTCAGTGAGTGAGGGCGCAAGGGTTAGAGAGGTTTTGTTGTAGCTGCATGAGACCATGGTTTATCTTGCAGATTCCTTCTGACCCAGTTGAGGATCAACCAATGTGCTCCTTTTGAGCCACCAGTCATCATATTCTGAAGGTGGAATCTCTCAGGGCACATCAGACATCCAGGAAGTGCGCAACTCTTGAGGAGGGACGTTTGGGGTTCGAGAGGGTATTTCAGATCAGATCATAGGAAACCCTTCCGACCTAGTATAGAGGAGACTAGGACACAGATTTCGAGACATATAGCAATGGATTTCGACGGTGGAATCACTAGGGAACACTCACAGTTCCCAGGAGGTGCACAATCCCCAGGGGATGACATCTGGAGCTTCAAAGGTCAGATCTTTAGTCTGACAGATATTAGGAGGATCCTAGAGACCAGGGTGCTTATTTTGGGACAATTTCCAGTCCATTTTGTCGAGTATAGCCACCAAGACGAGTTTTCTAGTGTTTGTAGTAGTTGTCGTGAGTTTCTGGAACAAAATTTTGTCGATCTTGTTAGCGTCATCATTTGTTCAGTTAGAGTCAGTGTTAGATGAGTCATGGTCCATGTGTCAAAGCATGTGAGGTCAGATACCAAACAACGAATGGGTCGAAGTAAGAAAGTGGCCGGTTTGGCCCTTCGAGTCGGGAAAGGGCGTCAGAATCAAACACATGTAAATGGTAAAGGTCTTTTCCCAAAAGGTCGGGTCCTGTTAGAAGGGGGGATTTTACATGCCAAAGGGTGAAGAAAGTTGTTAGAATAAGGGTCATGTTGGCAGATATAACGACCATCATCACCTCATTCTAAAGTCATAAAGGATAAGAAATCACGGCACTCATATCACATATACTTTGCAGCTCTTATCATCTGTACTTTGTACACTTCGAAGTGTTCCTGTCATGCGAATGTGCTGCGCAAATCTTCGGTCTGTTTCAAAACTTCTCATCACCATGGATTCAGTGTCCTCTGTCATGATTCCTTCCCTCACTCGTTCAGTTATAAATTCCAGTCATTCTACATGTATTTTATTTACCAGCCGAGTTTATGCGTCCTCTGTAATTTTTCTTGCAAGCCCTGAGTTCCTTGCTGCGGAAAAGCCGATTTCCATTAGGTATGTCGCAAACCAACTCAATCAAGATTACTGCGTGTTGTCCGTCTTAAATCATGGTTTGGACCTTATCAGAGTTGGTCATGAATTAGTCAGGCGACAAGTCCTCTCACGGTCACCCCCTCATCCTCATATTTTTTGTCATGCCCAATTCCTCTTTTGCGCTCCCCTACTACGATGAGCATGTCATCGTCATTGTCACAACATCGACCTGTTCCAATACCGAGAGTCTTCGTGGCACCTGGGGGCCATGCAATGAATTCCCAAAGTCATTCTCACTCAACTTTCAAAGTTCTGATATCGCCCTCCGACGGGTATGGGCTAATAATATCATTATCCATTTGCCACGCGAAGAGGACGTCATCTTCACTACTGCGCATGCAGAACAAACACGCGTTGCACCATGACGACATCCCAAAACATAAGGAAGAGGGCACGAAGTGGCATAACTGTGAGGCTTGAGACTCAAGACTTGGCATTGATAAATGAAGACTCGAATGTCAGAGTATCTTTCGAACAGGCTGGATACATGCACTATTGCAAGAAAATCCAAGGATACAATGTGAAATTGGTAGAACAGTTCGCGCTCAGATTTAACAGGTTTCACGCGGTTATTGTAGGAATCACATTTCGGGTGACGAAGGAAACTCTGTCAGCCGTGACAGAGATCCCTCTGCGCGGTGAGAGGTCGTCTGAGGGCATGCCTTTGGACATGCTATGCTATGAAGGATTCATCAAACCAAACTACCTAAACGTGAAAATCGAAACGTGTGTTCCAAGTCAGTATCTACGGGAACCTTTTCAGAAACTCTTGAAGGTGATCGGGGAATAATTTATCTATGAAAGGAGGTCCGACATAATACACCCGCATCGCATCAGATTGTTGATGCATTTCACAGGAAAGAGGCCGTTGAACCTACCTTTATTTTTGCACCAAAGTCTAGGAGGAATGGTAGACAATGTCCAAGCCGAAGCATACCAGCCAAAGAAGAACTTATCCCACATCTCACTAATAAAATTGTTGATAGTTGAGGAATTAAGGCGACTGGGAAAGTACTGGGATTCGTTTCTTCTTTCAGTCGACATCCCCATGGACCCCAAAGGAGATCCCCCTCTACCCACGGAAGAACCAACATCTCACAACACAAAGACGAGAATAGAAGGGGCTACAGAAAGGGGAAAGAGAGTGGAAGTCTCGTCCCCCCAATAGCAAATAGCCCAGAAAAGAGGCAGGCCAAGGAAGAACAGAGAGCCTAGGGAGGCCTAGGCTCCAAGGGAACAACACGCCAAATCGACTGTTGAGAAGTTACTCATGTGTGTTGTTCGGCTAGAACTTGTCGAAGATTCAAGCAGAGAAATCTGCGACAGATGGAGAAGGTCGGGTGCTGGAAGCATGGATGTTTGTGAGCCATCGTAACAGCTAAAGAAAGTGTATCTCACCATTGACGAGTTGTACCAGGAGAACAGGGAGTTGAGAAAGCAGTTAGCAGAAAAAACTGTTGAGGCATAAAAATCAAAGAGCCGAGAAGGGAATGCGAATTGGCTCAAGAGGCAGCAAGCGCAATACATGATCATCCAACTGCGTGAAGCACAGAGAATGTCAGAGGAGAAAATCACGAAGCATTTTAAATAATGTGGACCAACCATAGAAAATGTCCATGCAACTCTAGTCATAGAAAACGTCTACGCAACTCTAGCCAGTGTTCAAGTGAAGCTGAAGGGGAACGGGGTCTTGCGAAAACAAGTAAAGAATCTGAAAAGGCGCAACTGGTCCCTCAGAAAAATTCTTAGAAATCAATACTGCAGATAAGGTTAGAAACATAATTGATCCAACCCCATTTGTCTTTTTGAACGTGGCGTGAAATTCCTTTCTCCTCGTGTCTTGTTTCCTGCCAGGAAGTAAGGAATTTGACGTGTATCGGAGCGAGGAATATACGTCGCATGGATGTCGAAAACCCACATGTCACGAAGGACAAGTGTAGGTTGAATACACAATAGTTTTGAAGAAATGCGTTGTCCCTTGACCGTTGTTTCCATCTTGGAAACACAAGTGACAGTCCACAGTTACCTTCCACATGCATACCACAGCCAATGATCGCACAACACCAATCAAAGTCGTTACACTGGGTGGAAGGAGTCTAACAAAGCACTCGATCATCCAGATGACCTCTTAAAGGATAAGAGTCAACACATCACTTCTTAACAATGGAATCTGGCTGATGACCGAACCATCATGGCAAAGACGTCGGTTATTACATGATTGGGTACCAGTCAAGTTTCTATTCTTAGTAAGTGCCAGCTGAAGGATCATCTGGCAGAGAATAACCAGAGCCTAATTTCTAGGAGTAGTGGTTGGGGGGCATGGCAGCCCAAGGGGCACATCCTTTTTCTATATATTGCATCTTTTCAATGTAAGTGAGGTTGGTTGGCAAAGTAATGTAGACAGTGATTGTTGACTGTAACTTTCAAACCTTATTGAAATATAATGCAAAGGTCCTGATATTTTGACGAAAAGATTCTAATGGTGGCGGTTTGATGTATTGTGATCTCTCTTATGTACGTGTTTCCTGTGTTCTGTATATCCATCCCTGTATTCTGTTTAAATCAAAATGTTTTATAAGTCTAGAATTCATCGCGCGGTGCTCTAGACTTCGCCATTTAGACGCCTATGTTTTATTCTAAGTAGTTTAGAATTCATCTCCAATGGTTCTCTGAGTTACTTTATGTAATTTTTTCTCGCCACACACAACAACTTCGAACTGAAAGAACATTGCCTACTTAGCCTTTATCCTCTCAAGTTTTAGTCACCAAGTCATTTATTTCTCTCGCTTTCTAGAATTTGACTCCATGGCCCAAGGTTCTGTATTCTTTTGACCAATAGAACCAGAAATACTACATGAACATGTTAAACCTAGCCGACAATTCAAAGCCATTATATGTATAGAAACAAAGTCTTAGAGAGAGCCCTCTTTGGGTCGTAAAGGCTAGTTTTCGACCTTAAAGTTGGTCTGTAGGTTACCTCTATCATTTGTTTTCTCAGCCAAACAAATTTATGGAGTGCTAACATTTTGGTGCCGCTGCCGGGGACAAAATTGAATAAATTTTTCCCTGGGAGAACGACTAAAGATATAGTTTTGACCCCTGAGGGTAATAGTGGGCCAAATGTCTATATTGGCTGAAACCTTTACCCTGACGAATCCAATGAATGAGACCAGTAACATAGAGTAGTACGAATTATAAATCATGGCTCCAAAGACAGTTTATACCAGAGCCAATCCTGATACGGACCCTGTAGCACCCGTGTATGATCTCGAGAAACTTCTACGCAGGGAAAAGGAATAGGCGCCAAACCCATTCTATTATCTGGACATAAACTTACCCTTACCCAAAGATGGTGTATAGAGCATTGAAGACCTTGATTTCGACACACTATTCGAACAAACCCTGTTCATGACAACAATTTCGCCTTACTTATGAGAGAAAAAATATCTACTACTTTAGGCGCTATGATGAGCGACGCAATCAAAGTCGAATTAAATCTGATGGTGTCGGGAAAGATCAAACATAACTTCGACAGAAACGAAAAGAAACCCTAAGGAGATGCGCAACCCTCTACTTCTCGATCATCAGATGAAAAGTTTGACTTGATGATGAAAACTATGGAGAATTTGATGGAAAGAATGTCCATGGAGAACAAGCCCGCCACCCGGGAGCAAAACGATTTCCAACCCAGAAATCAAAACTTTAGAAGGGGTCCAGTCCCACAGATCAGGCAGAGGGAACAAAGAGAGCAGGGTGATCAACAAATAAGACCTCCATTCCAAAACAATTACGTGAATGAAGATTTTGATCAGATGATCCAAGATCAGATGCATTGCTGCAACGACACAGACACATACGTGTTCTCGACGAAGGGAGAACACGATCAATTCATGGACGCGAATGATGGTATTATGTTGGAGGCTGAGGACACGTTGTATTCAGAAACAAAGGAATTCAGAAAGGGATATCAAAATTCCATCATGCAGTTTCAAAAGCAATACAACCTTAGGAGTAGAAATGCGTTCGCAGAGCCTCAGCAGACGAATCCCACAAAAGAACGTCAAATGAACATTCCTTCTGCACGTCGACCAAAGAAAGACAATCCAACAAAGGACGTGACGGAGAAAGGAAAGTCAAAGGAGGAGGCTTTAAAGAAAGTGCCAGAGGCGAGTAGGGAGGCGGGCGTAAAAGAGGTAGATAAAGTCCCCCCCCCGATTTAACTTTGAGAACAAAATTGCCAAAATTAAAATCTTCATCCCTTTCAATGAGCTCATTAAGAAAGGAGAGTATCAGGATCAGATCATTAAAATGTTGAATATGCAAGAGGCTCCCGATACCCTGAATGTCCAGGATGACCACCCTGCCATTTTATTTGGTCTGCCTGTAGAAGAAACAAGCGATATTGAGGACGTTCCCCTTTTCTATGTCAGCCTCAAAATCCATGACATGACTTTGCATAACGCCATTCTAGATTCGGGCGTGTCGCACAATCTCATGCCAAAAGTAGTCATGGACGAGTTAGGTTTGGATGTCACTAAGCCCTATAAGGATATTTTCTCCTTTGACTCGAGGAAAGTGAAATGTTTGGGTCTGATCAAAGATTTGGTCGTGTCGTTGTCTCAAATTCTGTTTAAGAATCTGGTTATGTATGTGGTTGTGGCCGACATCCCCCTAAATTTGACATGTTGTTATCTAGGTCGTGGGCCATGAAATTAAAGGGAACCCTATAGATGGATATGTCATATGCCACCATCCATGTCTTTGACCAAGAAAGAAGACTGTACAAAGAGGTGCTGCTCAAGTACATGGTGAGTAGCAAGACCTAGCCAAACAACCACTCTATCTACTCTGTCGACACCGATATTGACTCCTCTATATTTTACAATGACTTGAGTTTTGAAGGGGAGGAGCTCACAGCTATCATCACTATCGAAGATAAGTCCACATGTCGAGCAAAAGAGTGCGCAAACCCGAGAAACCGTTCAAAGAACGAAATATGGAACATGAGTTTCGACGAAGCCGTCAACAAGGAAGGAGAAGGGGCCGGTGTATGGATAAATCCTCCCAAGGTGGGCTCTAAACTTTGCTCTTACAAACTCGACTTTGATTGTACAAATAACATGGTTGAATACGAGGCGTTGGTTTTGGGTCTGAGAACTTTGAAAGAGTTGGGCGCCAGGAGGATAACGGTGCACATAGAATCTGAGCTCATCATAAATCAAGTGAAAGGTATATACTAGTCCAAGCACCCCAGACTAAGAGCATATAGGAATCTAGTGCTGGACCTCCTCGAAGAGTTCTTAGAGTATACTTTGTCGATGATCCCAAGGGGATAGAATCAAATTGCGGATGCCCTGGCCACCTCAGCTTCGGTGTTTAAAATTCCATTTTTTCCCAACAGAAAGTATGAGATTGAAGTCAAACACAGGCCGATGGTACTTGATAATATCAAGTATTGGAAGGTGTTTGAAGATGACAAACATGTGGATAGGTTCCCCCAAATGAGCGACGAGTTCGCTAATGTAAACATTGATGATGAGTGTTGTTGCAAAGAAGATGAGGACGCAGTAGCGTATGGTGACGATGACCCCTTTCAGAACCGGATAAGTGGAAGGGACATAGTGCAACTAAAAAATAACATCATCCCCAAAGGATTGGTTCCGTTGGAAAAGTTGTTTGATGAAAATGATGTAGCCAGAAATCCCAACATCATTGTGAATGATGAGGATGTCAAAGATTGCAACATCGAGATCCAAGAGAATCCAAGGATAATAAAATTGTCAAAGACACTCAGTCTCGAGATCAAACAAAGATACATCAAACTCATGAAATACTTTCTTGACGTTTTTACCTAGAGTTATGAGTACTTGAAAGTCTATGACACTAGAGTGGTACAACACGTCATTCCTCTCAAAGAGGATCAAAAACCTTTCAAGCAAAAGCTAAGACAGATCAATCCTGTTAGGGTCCTAACCCGCACATAGGTAGAACAATATATTTGGATGTAATAAAGGTCAATATTAATAAGGCCTTTCCATAAAATAGAATAAGGCAGATGTAAGAAGACCTAATATAAGCTTCCGCTTCTAGAAGGATCTTCCTCTAGATGCTTCTTTTTAGTATAAATAGGAGTAGAGGGTATGGGAACCCTAGCTTGGATATTATTTTAATAGAGCTCTTCTCAACTGGAGGTTGCCCCCTCAAATAGGCCCGTGAACATTGCTTTCAGTTTCAAAGTGATATTTCTGTTGTTATTCTTATATCATTTCAGTGTTATTGTGGTGAATGTTCTGGTTATATTGTTGTTATTCTGCCATTACTAGCATTTTATTTCTGTTCTGCATACATTTTATATCTGGTATATTACAAGTGGTATCAGAGCACTTTCCTTGACAAAAAGTGTGGGTTAAATTTTTTCCAGGGTAGAGACGTATTCCGGTGTCTTTAAGCCATAGAGATCTGTCATTACGCGCATAAACCCGCGGTTGAGGGATTCATACACGCAGGAAATACAAGTGGTAGTTAAGTGCACATCTGTTGGCCACCCTTGTAACCCTTGTTGGTACCCCTTCGAGTGGTACTGCATTAGACAACACCTGTGTACGGATCGACCTAGATTACCTGAAGCCCTCTATAGATAAACCGATCGGCCGCTTGACTGCTATAGTGTCACCAAGAACAACACTCGGGAAGATACTCTCTAGTACCTGGGTAGTCGGGTAGTGCGGCTAAGGGTGCGATCTATCCTCCTTAGTTAGTGCCCTGAGAAATTGGGACGAGTACTACTGTTGGACCCCGCACGTATATCAGAGAGCTATAGAACAGGGAAAACCCTTGTCTGTAGAACCCTTGAATACCTAACCCTTGGGGACATAAACATAAAAAAATTAAAACAGACGAGATCTGTTGCCGTGCAACTGTGTTCGGGTTGCCAAGTAAATACACATTTCTTTCTGGTTAAGCATTTGGGCATTTCCTCTCTACAGTATTCTTCAGACCGGACCTGTAAATTTTTTCACTATTATTTCAAACCTATTCCATTGGATTCATCTCTTCTCCCTTATCACATTCATCCATATCATTTTTTTGGCAAAAATATTTTTTACCGCCCGCCCTTTTTCAGTTCCCCCATCCTCATGGCCCATACTCGTAGCCAAGACTTGGAAGCTTGCTTCAACACCTTGCAATCTGGTCTCATTGAGACCCAACAAGAAGTGAAACAACTCAGTGCCAATGTTGTCGCCATCAATACAACCATGTAGTCCTCAATGGGAGAAATCAAACAAGACCTCACCACCCAGCTTGAATTAGTATTTTCGGCACTCTGCACCAAACTTCATATCCCTACAGATAACCCTTCCTCTTCCTCACCCCCACATATTGAAGGTGACCATTTGTCTCATTCCCATACCTTGCAGAACCATCACTTTCAACGTGACCTACGCCTTCCACGTGTGGATGTGACCAAATTTGATGGCTCGGACCCCATTAGTTGGGTAACCCAAATGGAACATTACTTCTCTTTATACAACATTACATATGACTTGGCCAAACTTCGGTATGGTGTTCTCCATCTAGATCAAGAACGTTGGCAATGGTGGCAATGGAGAAAAAATTCTCTTCAAGGGTATATTGCTTGGAGACAATTTGTGGCAGAGCTTTATGAACACTTTGACATTGACACCAATCATTTGGGCCGTTTGACAAAGATGAAACAATTAGGAACAGTGGAAGACTTTATAGCTGCCTTTGAGCGCCTGGCTTTTAGAACAGAGGGCATGTCTGATGCCTTTTTCCGAGAGTGTTTTATCATTGGCCTCAAGAATGAAATTCGGGTCCATGTCCTCATGGCTCAGCCTGAGAGTTGGGTGGAGGATACCAAAAGAGCTAAAGAAGTACAACAGGTTGTATCTTCTCAAAACCGCAAACACTCCTTCATCCCTCACCCTAAACCAGTAAATCCCACTACTCCCTCTGCTCCACTAAAGATCCAAAAATTGACCTGGGCTAAAATTGTTGAACGCCAACTCAAAGGCCTTGGTTATAACTGTGATGAAAAATATTTCCCGGGCCACAAGTGTAAAGAACAAAATATTTTTATGGCCATCTCCGAGGAGATTTCGGAAGAAGATGAAGAAACCCCCTCTATGTCTGAATCACCTGAATCCACTGACATAACCCCACCCTTAGACCCTCCCAAAGTAGAACCAGTCATTTCCCTCAATGCTCTCACTGGATTCTCCGCTCCCCAAACCCTCAAGCTAATCAGTTACATCAAGCATCGGAAGGTCATCATTCTGGTTGATAGTAGCAACACCCATAATTTTATTCATCGCCGCATTGCCCAAGAAACTCATTGCTACATCCATGCCGTCAATAATTTCCAAATCATGATTGCCAATGGTGGTTCCATGAAATGGGGAGGGCGTTGTGAAAATGTGTGTCTCCAAATTGGTGACTACCACCTGAAATCCCATATGTTTGCTATCGGCATGGGAGGTTGTGACATTGTGCTGGGTGCAAACTGGCTAAGGACTTTGGGTCCCATTCTCATGGATTTTAAATACTTAACCATGCAATTTGACCAGGAGGGCCACCAATATAAGTTCCAAGGAATCACCATCGGTTCACCTGAGATCATTAGTTTCCATCGCATGGAAAAGTTGCTCAAAAAGGGTCATTCTGGTGTTATCGCCCAACTCCATGCCATACATGCAACAGAGACACCCTCGGTACCGCAAGACCTCCAAGCCATCCTTTATAAACATCAATTGGTCTTTTCCACTCCCCAAGGCCTCCCTCCTTCCCGTGGTGTTCATGATCATTCCATTCCCCTTGTACCAGGAAGCCTTCCTCCCAATATCCGTCCGTATCGTCACCCATTTTCCCAAAAAAATGAAATTGAGAAAATGGTCCAGGAACTCCTTAATGTAGGCGTTATCTACCCTAGTACGAGCCCCTATTCGTCTCCTGTGGTCATGGTCTTGAAGAAAGAAGGTTCTTGGCGAATGTGTCCTGACTTCCGTGCCCTCAACAAACTTACCATCAAAGACAAATTCCCCATTCCTGTCATTGACGACCTCCTGGATGAATTGAGTGGCGCCCAATTCTTCACTAAACTGGATCTTCGTTCGGGCTACCACCAGATACGTACGAAAGAGGCAGATATTCCCAAAACTGCCTTTAGAACTCATGAGACCCACTATGAGTTTTTGGTCATGCCCTTTGGCTTGTGTAATTCCCCCTCCACCTTCCAAAGCCTCATGAATCATGTTTTCCATCCTTTTCTTCGCCATTTTGTCTTAGTTTTCTTTGATGATATCCTCATCTATAGCAAAACCTAGACAGACCATCTTGCTCATGTGGATCGAGTTCTCCATCTACTCTCTCAGCACCAACTTTTCCTGAAACAGTCTAAATGTGCTTTTGGCGCCT
>ML778600.1:874565-901309 GCA_009831015.1 Picea engelmannii | reverse complement strand
ATGCTTGGTCACAACACTATGAGAGTGTTGACCTCATTTCGTATTGTATTCCTTACCTTTAATCTTTGCTTCAGATAAATTATAAGTAATAGCTCTAAAGGAGCTACTGTGATGATTGTTCATGCTATTGCTTTATATTATCAAGAAGGATATTATTTTTGCTTGTTGTTTTGTTGACCTTGCTCCAAGTCACATGAGGAAGCTATAGTGAAGGTTGCATAAGGCAACATGCCAAAGAAGAGATCATAAATGAAGAAATCATCAGTGGAAAAGAAGAAGGCGGGTCACTCAGAAGCTTCCATAACCCACGCTATTGAAGAATTGATGTGAACTCTAGAAGATTAGCTCACATCAACTACAAGGCACTATCATACATATGCAAAGCTGTCACAGGTTTACCAGAACTCAAAGGTGACCATGAAGGCGTATGCAATGGATGTGCACAAGGGAAGAATGTCAAGAACCCGTTTTCGAAGAGGGACATCAAGGCAGAAGGAGTCCTAGAACTCATTCATTCAGATGTATGTGGCCCAATGCCATCATCCTCCAATAATGAGTATGTATACTATGTATCATTTATTAATGATTATTCTCGTAAAAGACCTGGATATATTTGAAGTATTCAACAAGATCAAGGAATTCAAAGCCTTGATAAGAGAACCCTTCTGTAAGGAAGATTAAGATACTCAGGTCATATAATGGAGGAAAATATACCTCAAAAGAATTCGTGAATATCTGCAAAGATGTTGGGATCAAGATCTCCAACAAAACGGTGTAGCTGAATGAAAGAACAGAACCATGCTAGAAGCTATGAAGATCAAGATCTTCCTATGTGATTATGGGCAAAAGCAGCAATGACAACTGTTTATGTGTAGAACCGATTGCCCCATAGTGCACTTGGGCTCAAGACACCATAAGAGATGTTCAATGGAAAGAAGCTAGAGGTAAGCCATCTCAAAATATTTGGCTGTTCGATGTTTATTCGTATACCGAAAGAGAAAAGAAACAAGCTAGAACCCTTTAGGAAAGAAGGGAATATTTTTGGGGTCTCCAAGGCCTTCAGAATCTACATACCAGGTCACCACCACATTGATATTAGCAGGGACGTGACCATTGATGAAGAAGCAACACTTAAGAAATCAAGAAGATTCCATCTTGAAGAAGTATATGAAGAGGAACCAGTGAGGGAAGTCGTAACTTCCCCTGATAAGGAACTTCTAGAAGACCATGATATAGTAGAAGTTCAAGAACCTCCTCAAATGACCTTCTCCCATAAAAGAAATCCTGCTTGGGCAAGAGAGATTATTCAAGATGGAGAGAAGTATGGTGTTCTAGAAGAAACCTCAAGATAGGTGAAAAGACCAAAGACATTCTCCAGTTACACGGCTTTGATATGTGATCTCCTAGATGAAGAGCCTACCTACTCTGAAGAAGCCATTCAGAGAAAAGAATGGGCAGATGCCATGATAGAGGAATACCAATCAAGTATGGGAAATAGTTCGCAGATCGAAGAATAAAGATGGGGTATCCTACAGATGGCTCTTCAAACTAAAACATGTTGTTGATGGAAGTATTGAGAAGTATAAAGCAAGATTTGTCGCTCATGGCTTTTTCCCAGAAGGAAGGCATTGACTATGAAGAGACATTCGCTCCTGTGGCCAGATACACTTCGATCAGGACCATTATAGCTCTTGCAACTAAGATGAAATGGAAGCTGCACCAGATGGATATGAAGATAGATTTCCTGAATGGTGTTATCGAAGAGGAAGTGTATATAGAGAAACCCCAAGGATTTGAGGTTGAAGATAGGAAGTCTCATGTCTGCCGATTGAAGAAAGCCTTATATGGATTGAAGCAAACTCCCAGAGCTTAGTATGGCCGTATAGACAGTTTCTTGACGAGCTTGGGCTTTACCAAGAGTAAAGCAGACTCAAATCTCTACTTCAAGATTATGGATAATGAACCAGTAATATTACTACTGTATGTGGATGACTTATTCTTAACTGGAAAAGAAAAGCTCATCACTGAATGTAAACAGAGACTTGTTGCAGAATTTGAAATGAAAGACCTTGGTCTAATGCATTACTTCTTAGGCCTTGAGGTATGGCAGAGTCCAGAAAGAATCTTCCTTAACCAAGGGAAGTACACGGTTGAAATCTTAAAGATATTCGAAATGCTAGAATGCAAGTCCATGAATACTCCCATGGAAGCAAAGATGGAGCTACTGGTCGATACTTCGTCAGATTTGATAGATGCCACACTGTACAGATAGATTATTGGATCGCTGATGTACCTGACGAACATTAGACTAGACATATGTTTTGCAGTGAACACCTTGAGTCATTTTTTGGTAGAGCCCAGACGTGTTCACCTAGTGGCTACAAAACATGTGATAAGGTACCTTAAAGGTACAATGGATCATAGTCTCAGCTATGATGGAGATCATGACTTCACATTGTGCGGATACACTATTGCAGATTGGGCAGGAAGTGTTGCTGATAGAAAAAACACTTCCGGATGTTGTTTCAGTTTGGGATCAGCCATGATCTTGTGGTAGAGTAGGAAGCAATCCAATATTGCTCTCAGCATAGCGGAAGTAGAGTACATTGCCGCATGTTCTGCTAGCTGCGAATCTATATGGCTTCGAAAGTTGCTGACATGCCTATTTGATTTGGAGATGAGAGCAACCGCGATTCTATGTGACAATCAAAGATGCATTAAAATGATAGAGAATCCTATGTTCCACGACAGGTTGAAGCACATAGAGATCCGCTATCATTTCATCCGCGATATGGTACAGAGAGGAGCCTTGAAGCTCCAGTACATTAGCACGGATGAACACGTTGCTGATGTGTTGACTAAGCCTCTATCTCGTGTAAAGTTTGAACACTTTCGAGATAAGCTTGGTATAGTCCGAAAGGACCCTCACTGAAAGGGGGAGTATATATGTTCCTTGCTTTTGACCTCGCTGTTAGACGTAAAGCAAGATGAGTCATGCTTCTGACCTTGTTGTTAGACGTAAAGCATGATGCCGTGTGATCCTTGCTTCTGACCTCGCTGTTAGACGTAAAGCAAGATGAGTCATGCTTCTGACCTTGCTGTTAGACGTAAAGCATGATGAGTCATGCTTTTGACCTAGTTGTTAGATGTAAAGCATGACGCCGTTGATTCCTTTCTTCTGACCTAGTTGTTAGACATAAGGCAAGATGATTCCTCGCTTCTGACCTCATTGTTAGACGTAAAGCGAGATGTTGATGTGTTCCTTGCTTCTGACCTCATTGTTAGATGTAAAGCAAGATGAGTCATGCTTCTGACCTAGTTGTTAGACGTAAAGCATGACGTTGTGATTCCTCTCTTCTGACCTAGTTGTTAGATGTAAAGTGAGATGGTGATATTCCTTGCTTCTGACCTAGTCATTAGACATAAAGCAAAATGTGACTAACACTAAGCTACCTGCTTAACAGCTGTGACATTGAGCCAGTGTAGTACTGTGACGTTCCAGCCTAGCGCTGTGATGAGGTATCATTTTTATTGATACATATTTGATGCAGATGATGATAGCATTCTTTCGAGAATGATGATGCTGCCGATGAAGAAAACTTTCGATGACTCATAAATATGCTAGCCAATGTTTCAAGATGATATTGACGATACTATCTTCCTGATGCCACTGATGATGCAGAACTCTCTCGCCTGATGCTGATGAAGAATACCCTTCTTGTTAAGGGGGAGTGTTGAAATAATGTAACTGCGAAGAGCATTCTTATTATTATTGGATTAAATCCCCATTGCGGATTAATCATGTCATTATTATTATTATTGTTATTGCATTAATTCCCATTGTGGATTAATCATGTCGGTAATTGTATAAGGACCAAATCCCCTTTTGCGGATTGGTCATCAGATAATTATAAAGGGAAGAATAAGAAGTCGGCCCCAACAGTTATTATTGAAGACCCAGAATTAATTAAAGGTGGGTTTACCCACTAAGAGTGAGAGGTCGGCCCTGCCAGTTGTGACCTTTCACACGTGCTAGTCTTGTATAAATAAGAGGCTAGCGCCTCACTTCAAACACACAACTCACTTGCTCATTATCTTATGAGGCAAGCTGCAATTACTAGTTAGAGAGAGGAGAAGAAGAGTGGCACATCTCTTGGGGTGGACTATCTGTATTGGTTTAAGTTATCTCTTGAAAATTGTATAAGCTATTTATGATAAGGAAGTTTTTGCTGGGTTTCCTTCCCCTAGAGGGTTTCCCAGGATAAATGATGTGTCTCTTGTGAATGTGTATTTCTTAGTGATCTTGTTCTTATGATGCTCTTATCTATTGAAATGCAAAGAACTATAATAATGGCATAAACATTAACATAAAGAAACATCACATGTACTGAATAACTCAAATGAACACAACACCATACAATTGGAATCAAACCTCTCTGCTTGTATTCATTCAGTAAATATGTACATGGACTCATACATTTCTCTGCAACTCCTCATAAGCTTCAACAAATTTCTTAGCAACAACAACAATAACAATCAATAAAAACTACAATATTCATCAGCCTCTACTATGACATTCAACAACCTCATTTGGGCATACAATATATATATATATTTATACAACGAGGGGCTTCTCGAGCCTTCCCTCCAGACTACCTTAGAGCTATCCTATCACAGTTAATTCCTTCATCTAATAAGGACTATTACATTGAATGGAAATTACATTAAGATATGAGTCGATACTCAATATTTGTACAACCTTATTTGCTAATTAAAATGATTACATCCTTGGCGGCCTTATGTGATGGATCAAGCCTCAAAACATTTAACAGCTTTAAATTTCAATCTTTTTAAAACAAAAAGGCGTGCTCCTCCTTGGAATTCTAAAACAACTTCAAATCCATGTGTTGGGTGCTGAGTTGTCCTCCACCTAGCCTCTTTAATGTTGACGGCGTTGCTCTTGCATCCTACTCCTCTGGAAAAAAAATCATGGATTCATGTCCATGAGCTCTTGCACTGTCTTTCCATGCTTATCTATGTCATATTCATTAACCCAACTAGCATCCTCTTCTAGGTGACCCTTCCACTTCACCAGATACTCAAAATAAGTCTTCCTCTTGGTCTTTTTACCAATCCTCTGATCTATGATCTTCTCTATCTGTGGATTTTCTATTGTTGGAATATGTTTCTCCCATTGAATCTCATTTTGATCATCTGATCCTCCTATATCATTCATCCTGTAAGGGTACAGGTCTGCAACATTGAATATGGGTGATATTTCCACATCCTCTACTAGCTCAATCTCATATGCATTTGCTTCAAACTTTCCAAGGATCGTACATGGCCGTATCTTCTTCATCTTTAATTTGCTATATGTTCCTCTTGGGAACCTCTCTTTCCTAAGGTGTGCTAAAACTAGATCTCCAACTTCAAAATGAACTTCTCTCCTTTTCTTATTATCTTGGATTTTATACTTCTGACTGCTCTCCTGCAACTGTCTCTTTATCTGATCATGAAACCTCTGCATATCTACATCAAAGTCTTATGCTCCTACACTTTTGAACTCATCATGTTTCAGATCCCTTAACTCTAAAATTTCTCTAGGATGCATTCCATACACTATTTGAAATGGACTTTTTTCAGTGATTTTGTTTGGAGAATCATTATAATCAAACTTTGTCTGGGTAAGAATATGATCCCACTGATTATGATGTTCTGTGACCAAACTCCTCATCAAATTCCCTAAGCTTCGATTTACCACCTCAGTCTATCCATTTGTCTAAGGGTGATATGTTGAACTGAAAGACAAATTTGTCGCCATCCTTTTCCACAGGGTTCTCCAAAAGTTTCCTACAAACTTTGTATCTTTGTCTGAAACTATACTCTTGGGAAAACCGTGCAATCTCACAACTTCCTTGAAAAACAAATTTGCTATGTGAGTAGCATTATTGGTTTTTTGGCATGGTATGAAATGTTCCATCTTTGAAAATATATCCACCACAACAAATATGGAATCACTCCCCCTCTGGGTTCTTGGAAATCCCAACACAAAATCCATGCTTATGGAATCCCATGACCGGTCTGGAATAGAAAATGGTTGATACAAACCAGTGTTCTGATGCTTCCCTTTTGCATACTAGAAAAATCTACCTCTGTCAACAAACTTCTTCACAACAGATCTCATGCCTAGCCAAAGGTATGTAGAACTCAGTTGTGCATAAGTCTTGTCATGGCTGAAATATCCAACCAATCCTCCACTATGTTTTTCCTTCAACAAGTTGTCTCTCATTGAGCATTTTGGAATACCGAGTTGGCTTCCTTTGAACAACAATCCATATTGAATTAGATACTCTCTCCACTAGTTTGCGTCCCTTAGCAAAAGGGTTCTCACATGCTTCATAAGCTTCTTTGAAATATAGATCTTCGCGATACATTTCCTTAAGGTGTTCAAACCCTAAGGTCTCCACTTGAAATTCCTGCATAATTAGACATCTCTTGCTCAAAGAATCAACAACTTTGTTAGAACTACCACTAATGTGATTAATACGAAAAGTAAAATTCTGCATGAATTCTACCCATTTAGCATGTCTTTGGTTTAATTTCTCCTGTCAGGTTATGAATTGTAAATCCTGATTATAATTGTACAAGCCAAACTCCTTTGGAATGAGATAGTGCCTCCACTTATTCAGAGCTTGCATTACAACATAAAATTCTTTATCATATGTAGAATACTTTCTCTTAGTTTTATTCAGCTTCTCACTGAAATAAGTAATAGGCTTGTTGTCTTGGCTCAAGACTGCACCAATAACTACTCCACTTGCATCACACCTGACTTGAAATATCTTCTTGAAATCTAGCAGAACAATAATAAGTTGTTCTGTTATCTTCTCCTTCAATAATCCAAATATTTTTTCATCTTCTGTTGTCCAACAAAAAGACTTGTGCTTTTTCTTTATGGTGTCCATCATAGGTGCACAAATGCCACTGAAATTCTTGATGAATTTCCTATAAAAGATTGCTAATCCATGGAAGCTTCTCACCTCAAATATGCTTCTTGGAGAAAGCCATTCTTTTATTTCCCTCACCTTCTCTGGATATATGTTCAATTCATTTGAAGAGATCACAAAACCCAAGTATATGAGTTATGTGTTCATGAAAGAACATTTCTTCAAATTTATCAACAACTTCTCCTGATGCAACCTCCTTATCACTAATGTCAAGTGCCTTAAGTGTTCTTCTTCAGTTTTACTGAAGACTAGGATATCATCCAAATACCCAATAACAAACTTACCTATGAAGTCTTTGAGTACTTCATTCATCAATGTCATGAATGTGCTTGGGGCATTTGTTAAGCCAAATGGCATAACAAGCCATTCATACAATCCTTCATTTGTCTTGAATGTTGTCTTCCATTCATCTCCTTCTCTCATTCTTATTTGATGATAGCCACTCTTCAAGTCTATCTTGGAAAAATAATTTTCTCCACTCAAGCAATCCATCAAATCATCCATTATGGATAAAGGGAATCTATACATGATGGTAATCTTGTTTATGGCTCTAGAATTTGTGCACATTCTCCATCCTCCATCTTTCTTTGGACTCAACACAGTTGGTGTTGCGCATGGACTTAAACTTTCTTTGACCAAACCCTTATCGAACAAATCTTGGACTTGATTTTTGACCTCTTCATTCTCTTGAGGTGTCAACCTATATGCTGCTTTGTTTGGAAAACTTGCTCCTGGAATAAGGTCAATGTGATGACTAATACTCCTAATGGGTGGAAAATAATGAGGTAACTCATCCACCACAATATCAACAAAACTATCCAACAGTTCCTGAATCTCTACAGGAATATTATCCACATAAGTGCTTGTAAGGATGACTTTAGGCTTTCTCACCACAACAGACTGCATCTCTTGTTCCTTCTTGACTTCATTCAAGAGTTCCTTCCCATTCATGAGAAACATGCTTGGGCTAGCTTCCTCCTTCACTTTCTTATCCTCCATTGGAAGTAACATGTGTGTACAACCATTCTTCTCAAGGGTGTAAGTATTTTTTCTCCCATCATGTATGATATTTCTATCAAATTGCCATGTTCTCCCCAATAGAACATGACAAATGTCCATGGGTATTACATCACATAGAATTTCACCTTTATAACCTCCTATCTTAAATTTAACATTGCATTGTCGACTTACCATGACTTGGTGTCCCTTCTGCAACCATGATACCTTGTATGGGTTCGGATGTGCAGTTGTCTCCAGCTCCAACTTTTCCACCATTTCTATGGATACCAAATTATCAGGGCTCCCATTGTCTATGATCACCTTGTATACCTTGTCCTTGGTCTTGCAAGAAGTCCTGAACATACTGTTTCTCTGGACTGGTTTTTTCACCTCCCTCTTTGGATTTAAGAGAATTTTCCTCATCATGAGGGATTTCCCATCTTTTGTTGCTTCTGCCTCCACATTCTTCCTTTGAGCATAAAAAACGTGAGCTTCTCCACCTCCTTCTTTCTTTTTCTCTCGGGACATTCCCAAGACATATGCCATCTCTTTCCACATGCATATAATTTCACTTCTCCTCCTCTACTTCTTCCTCTTCCTCAAGAAAAAGAGTTTCTTCCACCATGTTGTCCACCTCTGGAACTTCCTCCTCTTTTTGTATGACTATGAGGTTTCTCTGCTTTAGGTTTGGGTTTATGGAACTCCTCTCTAATAGTTCCCCTGCCTCTGCTTGGACTCTTTCCTCTATTCCATTGGCTTTGTTTCCTTGCCAACTTCTCGTCTGCCTTCAATGTTGACTGATAAGAATCTTCCATAGTTCTCATGGTCATCATGTTGATTTCTTCTTGGATTTCATATCTCAGGCCATTAATATACCTGGAAACCTTTTCCTCATCACTCTCTCTATGTCCTGCTCTGATGTTCAATCTGTAAAACTCCTTAGTGTATTCCTTCACTAACAAACCCTTCTGTCTCAAGTTCTGCAATCTTTTGAACAAATTGATCTGATAGTCTTTGGGTATGAACTTAAATTTAAATTTAGCTACCATCCTATCCCAATTTTTGATCTTTTGCTTACCTTTGCTCCTTCTGTTAGCCTGCAGTTCGTCCCACCATAGCATTTCATGTCCCTTTATTCTGGTAACAACACGATTCACCTTCTTTTCATCTTCTATATCTTCATAATCGAAGTACTTGTCTAAGATTCTTATCCAATCCAACAACTCTTCAACATCCAAGTTGCCTTCATACATTGGGATTTCCATTTTTGCTCTGGCTCCCATTCTTGCAACAACTTTCAACAAGCGTTCCTCTGCAACATATTCTCCTGCAGCTCCTTCAACTTCCATCTCTTCACTCTCAGCTTCACTAACATCACCATCATCAGGTTCTCTTCTCTGTGTTGTCTCCATGGCATCTAATCTTGCACGAAGTTGCCTCATTTCTTCTTCCATGGCTGGATTTGGTATAGGTATTTCCCTGCATCTTCTTGGAGGCATGGTTCCAAATTTTCTCCACACAGAGCTTCATTATGGCTCTGATACCACTTGATGCAGACCCTACCCTCTCACAGGGTTCGCGCGACCTCCCGGTCTAGGATCCTTCTTAGTCGAGATCTGAAATTAGCTCACGGGCTCCCTCCGAGCCCAAAATATTAATACACAGGTCCTTAAACCTTCTTTCTGAGTGTAAATTTCCTTTTCGGGAGTCCCTGAGTGTTTACAAATCTTCCCTAGAGACTGAGAGCCAAAATCATGGAACAAAGCTTCAAACCCCGAAAGTTTAAGGACTTCAAGACCTTTCTATCCCTCTTTATCTTCTAAAATAGATTCCCTGAACTGTCGAATACTAAGAAACGATATCGAAAATCTCAAATGAGCGCTGAGATCAATACCCAAATTATATCTTCGAGCTTTGACGATTTTCTTACAACACCCTTTTTCCACGACTCTCCCATATCACCGAAATGTGCTTTACGCTGAGTCTCAGATCGATGGTCCACAATCTTCGCCCAAATGGATAGTCCATATCAATTCCCTTCGGGATTCAACAATTTTCTTTGGTCATCGAAAAACACGACCCTTTATATCTCTCGACGCCGAAACGCCGAATAAGCTCTCCTTCCTCCACATGTCCTTTCCTAGATCGACGACTAGGATGTCCTTAGGGACTTTGACAGTTTCTTTCATGTCTACACGACGACGCAAATTCACCGAAGTGTCAAGTCCCCAAACTGCGGGATCTTACGCCACACATCCTCTCCAATGAAAGGTTGTGATTATCTTCGGGGCTTTGGACCTCCGTGAGATTCCAAAACACTGCTCTACGTTTTCTCCGGAGCATCGAACTTCCGGACTTCTGGATCTGCTGCCAGGTACCCTCCTTAAATCAACGTTCTAGATCTACTCCAGACTTCAGGACTCCGGAGATATCGACCTCCTCTACTCACTATTCTCCCAGAGTACTTACCCTCCGGACCTTCTAATCTGTCGACGCGTGTCCCTCAAGATGGACGGCCCGGATGAACTCCGACCTTCGGGACTTCGAGAGTCCCCCACTCTTACTTCCTCCGAAGCGCTCATCCTTCGTATTACACGATCTGTTGACACATGTTCCAACTTTTTGAATGACCATGATCCACTACGCATACACGAATTCTAAAGGACTTCATTGATTAACCCTCGCACAACTCCTGTTGATCCAATGACTGTCCTTTCTCCTGCAACTTCCCAAAAAGATCTCCACCATAGATCTTGATCCTCAACAAATCCTCCTTTTTAAACTTGATCTATGACTCCTTCGAATGCGCAAAGTCTTAAAGACTTACAGGGTTAAACCCTTCACTACTTCTCTAGATCTGGGGGTGACAAAAGGTCCCAGATCCTCTCGATTAAATTCCCACCGTTCAACTTTCAAACAATGAATCTTCCCCTCCTTGAAGATTCCAACTGCTATCCTTCCTGAGATTGACTACATGAGATCAATGGAATATCTGGCACCTTCATGTGCGCTCCTCGGATACTTTAAACCTTTGGACTTAGAAAATTTTCTAATTCCCTCCTTTTGAACTCACATGTTCACTATCTCTTCTGAGCTTTGTTCCTCGAGGTTTTTCATATCTCTGGCACACTCCTTCCAGCCTTGGAACTTCTGAGAATTATTTGGACTTAGATATTTCTAAATAAAATCTCCCTTACGCACTCCTTGCGTTCGTCCCTTATGAAACTTCTTCAACACTTAAAGAAAGTGTTGGCCCAATGCACTCCTTGCACGGGTCTTCTCAAACCTTTTCTCTCCTCTGAACCACTGTGCACTCTCTGCACTTCAACTAACAACTGTGCACTCCTTGCACTTCCACTGTAAATTCATGTTATCTCGTCTGAGCTTCTGAGTCTATCTTGACTCGGCCTACACACTCCTTGCGGGCTCTCTGCACTCCTTGCACCAGGAATCTCAGAAGAGAAAACAAATGAAACTTACAGAAACATCAAAGGTTTCCACACTTAACCATGAAAAACATATTCATGCATAAAAAATAAATAACCTGATAAAACACAGAGAACATAAAGAAACATAACATGTACTCAATAACTCAAATGAACACAACACCATACATTTGGAATCAAAACTCTTTGCTTGTATTCATTCAGTAAATATGTACATGGACTCATACAGTTCTATGCAACTCCTCATAATCCTCAACAAATTTCTCAGCAACAATAATAATAAATATCAGTAACAACTACAATATTCAATAGCCTCTACTATGACATTCAACAACCTCATTTGGGCATACAATAGATATATTTATACTATGAGGTGCTTCTCGAGACTTCCCTCCAGACTACCTTAGAGCTATCCTATCACAGTTAATTCCTTCATCTACTAAGGACTATTACATTGAATGGCAATAACATTAAGATATGAGTTGATATTCAGTATTTGTACAACCTTATCTACAAATTACATCCTTGGCGGCCTTATGTGATGGCTCAAGTCTCAAAACATTTAACAACTTTAAATTTCAATCTTTTAAAAACAGAAAGGAACACTCCTTGGAATTCAAAAACAACTTCAAATCAACACACTGGGTGCTGAGTTGTCCTGCACCTGGCCTCTTTAATGCTGATGGTGATGCTCCTGCATCAAGATGCTAAGAAGAGAATCTAAGCACTGCAAATAAATTGTGGGCACACACTTTATGAGTAATAATCCTGAACACAGAGAAAGATGATCATAAGATCATGAAAATACAAAATGATCATATCATGAAGTACATCTACCGCTACATTCATTTAAAAATTTCCAATAAATATTTGAGGACAATTAGCATGAATGCACAAAAATTGAGCAGTTTTCAAAAATCACTTGTGAATATTCCTCCTCTATGTATAACCAAGTTTTATGTTTTATAGCATAGATTTCTATTTCCTTGCTTATACAAACTTCATCAAAAGATTAGCAACACTTATGCTCAGAGAGTCCTGTATAAATTGGAGTAGGGATTTTGTTCTTATTCTTTAGAAAGGAAAATAAAAGAGTATCAACAGTCTCAATAAACGAAAAACCCCATAGGAAACCGGTCAGCCCTTTTCACTCTCAAAATATTTACAGGCATTTAAGTAATAAAGACAAATTTCACAATTGAGTATATTAGGCTTCTAAGATCATGGTCCCACCATTAAGATAATACATCTTAGATATAGTATGTACTAGATGATAGGGTTTTAAGGTCAACTTAGGGTTATTCTCAAATGGAAAATAGACAGACTTTATTTAGCCTTTAGTTCAACCATGTGTTGAGGAAAATATATGAATTGATCTTACTCAAGCATTTTTAGACTTTACTTGGCTAAAGTAAAGTAGACGAGAATATCACCCTATGTTTATAGCCAACAAAAATATGTATCCTAACTTACAAGTATTAATTACAAGTGCTTAGACTAGTCTTTTATCAACAAAAAGCTTGTTGGAAATTCTTTTTTTATATATTTTTTCTAAAATATCAGTTACTGAAATAAATGTAAGAATAGAAGTAAATACACCAAGATCATAATCAAGATATATGAGACATAAATCAATCCTTTATTCAATTTTAATTCACCAAAGAGTCATTTTCTTTACAAAACTTCACACAAAAATCTTGGACCAAAGTCAAACTTAGAAATCCCCAATGGAACATACAAAAGGACCTCTGACAGAAAACCAAAACTGAACTTTAAAAGCTGGATCAATTTGCCACAGATTTCTGCCCACTCGACTTTGCACAATATCCTTTATCAGTCATGAAAGTTAATTCACAAACGAACAAGTATACATAGACTATCAAAGATAGACCAACATGTCTGAAGAACAAGTTTCTGAATGATTTGATTCAACCCTGAATATTGTTGTCTACAATAAGACCCTGCTATCACAAAAGAGAATCAGGCTATGATGAATATATGAATGAATGAAAATTGAAATATTTCAACATAAACTCAAAGAGAAAACCTTAGCATGATTTGTGCTTCTATCCCTCCCTGTTACTCCTTTCACTCTTGCCTTTAACAAGTTAGAATTGGTTGAAGTAGTTAAACCAACTCAATAGTTAAGTTAATTAAAGACTCAACTAACTTTAGTTAGGGGGACAAGTAATAATTATAATAAGGGTCATAAATAAATAGTAACTAGTAGGTGGGACCCCTTGTGACTCCCCTTAGTTCATAAAAATCATAACATAATCCATTAGTTAAGCAAACACACCTTCTTGTGCCTCCCATCAACATATTTACTTTTGGCAATTTTAGTTCATGAAAATTGAAATTAATTAAAAAATAATAGTCATATATCCAAAATAAAACATGTTGTCCAAAAAATCCCCGAAGTCCACTGTAATAAAACAATAAAAACCATAAAACTCAAAAGCCATATTTTCCAGTTTGTGATGCAACCTTTCCTTGGTTGCTGTTGTCACCTCTTGAATTTCCTGAATTTTCCTTAGGCTGGGCAGAGCCTTTAGGATTTATCTCATTGATCACATGGGAACAATCATTCCTCAAATGCATCCGTGAAGACATAGACTTGTCAGCGTCATCGGAGGGTGATGAAGGGGTGGCAATAGCTTTTCCTTTATCAAATGCATGGTGGGATTTAGTCTTCAATCTCTTGCTGGCATGGGAGGATTTCACTGGCGAATGGTTAGGGGAAATTTGGACAATGGGGTTCAAAGGTGGAGGAGTAGGCAAAGTCAAGTTGGGCCAGCCACTGTGTTGGGAGACCGCCGGGTGAACAATCTCCTACCACCCATCATTTTCAGGGACTTCAGGTTGTAAAGAGACATGAGGAGGCACAACAATTCTGGGGGCATGCAGGGTTTGGAAAAGAGGCCTTTCAGGCCTCGGTTGGACTATTCTCTACCCAATCCAATTAAAGAATCCAACATGAAACAATTGGCCAAGATCTTCTGAATCAACATCAAAATGTATAGAGAACCCAGGCCTTCTTGGTCCTTGGTTCCAGTTTCCTCTACCTTTGTTTCCTTAGCCATGGCTTCCCCGACCTAAAAAACTCATTCTGCATATGTTAACAATTAACAAATAGTCTTTTAAATAACCAGGCATGACAACTCCTTAAAAATATGAAATAGATTTGGCTCAAAATGTATCAGGCTCATGCAATTCAATCCATACAAATTGTTCTAATGTTAATCAATGAGCAGGGGGGTGAAAACAATGTTCTGGGATACGTGAGGGGTTTGTATTGAGAAAAAATATGATATAATGAAAGGGGAGAAGAAATGGTCACTACTCAATGAAAACAACAATCAATTGTAAATCAACCCAAAAAAAACGTCACTGCAATCCACTCAAGACACTGCCACTTCATCCACATAAATTCTCTTAGCTTTAATCAATATCAGAACATGGAGTGAACAAAATGAATCCAGGATATGTGAGGGGGTTGTAATTAGCGGAAAATGAGACAATGAGGGGGAAAACAAAATGTTTAGTGTTCATGAGATTAATCAAGCAATCCATAACTTATTTTTCAGTAAGAAAAATATGCATCAACCAACAACCAGATGTCTGAGTAAAATCCCTGTGTATTTGCCTAATTTCACTGTCCATTAATATCCAACACAACCATTACAAAACAAAAGTAGTTCAGACAATCTGTAAGAGGTTATGTTTCCCTTATTCACACATTCTGCATTTTATAATAGTCAACAACAACACTCATTCCCAATCTGTAATTATTAACATCCACCACTGCCATACATTTCCCAAATCCACATCTATATTTAAAGGTAATGTTTCCAAAATCATAATGAATTCGTTATTTATGTAATGGAGCTAATCAAGCTCTGTAATGATATTCGTTCCCATAAATACATATGCAGTGGAAAGATCAAAATAATCAAGGCCTCACATGCCACGCCTGAAAAGACAATTGACTATACAACCAACAGTCATCATTTAGACACAGGCTATGCAGAAGTAAATTTCCAAAACCATGTAACCGTGCCACTGTAAAACAAAACAAATCAATGCGACTTAAAAGCTGAACCAAATAATTAACACGACTGTCATCAATAGTGGCCAATTTTCAATAAATAACATGTTTAAAATCCTGAGGGTATCACTGAATATAAGAACTATCCAGATTACCCATAGAGCACAGCTAACCAAAATCCATAATGCAACATTTCCATTTATCACAACATCCACACAGTCATGACAACATCAACATATCATGATGCGATTGTGCGCATTAATAAGTGATTGGTTCATCTAAGTCACACCGTGATTCAATCAAACCGTGCGTACTCAGGCTTAACAACCAACAACACAAATATGTCGTGGATATACTTCTTATGTTTATCCAGTTTGATTATCATTCGGCCCAAGGAAACCATTGTTATCATGCCCCATGTTTCATTTGCAAAACACCATACACAGAACACGACCTGTGTGAGCAACTCTAAGCAGTCGTGACCAATGCCAGTCATCAACCAAAAACACCATAAGTGCAAAACTAGTGACTTCACATCAATCAACCGAATGAGCCGTGGTAGCTGTGTAAAAAAAAACTAAGTTCTTTGACATCAGGCGGGTGACTGTGAACTTTTAGAAGCGTAAAATTGCAATGTAAGGTTCATACTATTATCACAGAGGAAATGGCGGGAAACCATACCAACCTAATGGCTAGACGACCCATGGGTGAGCCCGTATTCAAGGTAATAGACCACAATACTTGGAAGTAACTTGACAAGTTCGACAGTTTCCCTATGCAACTCCAGCCTGGAGGGTTAAGAGTTTGTACAATGGCCTTCACAGGAGGAACGAAACTAACTTCAGTGAGACTTCGAGGTCGAAGGTGTACGCACAAGGTGCTATGATGCTTGTAGACGGGAGATAGTCTCTTGATAGGGATGAACAAGGAAACATGGCTCTTAATTAAATCCAATAACTATGAAGACAATCATCCAACCATGATTTTAAACAAAACCCTCCAACCAACACGTAGTGGTAATAAGGAAACTATCACCCAGGAAGACTAACAATACAACGAACTTAAACTGATATAAGAAGAA
Organism: Picea engelmannii; assembly: GCA_009831015.1. Taxonomy (NCBI): domain Eukaryota; kingdom Viridiplantae; phylum Streptophyta; class Pinopsida; order Pinales; family Pinaceae; genus Picea; species Picea engelmannii. The sequence goes on along the minus strand of ML778600.1, from coordinate 884,728 downwards.
CCATCTATTTTCCATTCAAATACAAAATTCCACATAGTTGCAGCACTGAGGACAAACACAAACCCACACAACTGAGCCAAAATCATTTCATAACTAGAGTGAAGTCAAGAATGGCCAAAAGAGACATACTTGTTAATCGAAATCCTTAAGACGAGAGGTGGCCAAGCGGTTTCGCCCTGCTAAAAATTCAGAGCTTGAACACAACAACAAGATCAAACAATAGTCCGACTAGGGTGGTGGCCAATGGGAAGGGTAAAGGTGACATGTAGTAAATGCATGTCACCTCCACCCATATCTCATTTACTCCACAGTACATGCCAACGAGCCTTCCATTAACACCATTAATCAACAAATGCATCGATAGTATCAACACATTTAAACCATATCATAATCCAAGTCCACATAATAATTCAACCATTTGCATTCACTTTGTTGACTGCGCCACCCATGTTTACATTTCCGATATAACTCAAATAAATCGCTCGACCACTGCACAATCCAAATGATCATGTATAGAATCATCACCAAATAGCATGATCAACATCAACCCGAAACATAGCATAATCACCATAAAAAATGCAAGCCATCACTTCCATGAGCCACCAACATTATAACATATGTATATCAGCTACCGATTCCATTAATCAATGCATAATCGTTGCATTGTCACCTTACCAAAGTGCGCCATCAAAATTTCCACCATATGCATATATATAAAAAATGTAATTTAACATTTTTTTTATACCCATTTCCTTGCTATCTAAGGTTGAACAATAATCAACAAATACTTTATGCATGTATTATTGCAGAGCTAGGTCTTTTTTGCATTAGATATAGTATTTTTCTTTTCCTCAAAATGTCTTTTTGCAATTTTCACTAGCATATTTGTTGTGCAGGTGCGAGAAGAACAAATATCATAATGAATAGAAGGCTGTAGTATCATGAAGGGACAACATCCCAAAGCTTAACTCATATCAATGACAACTATATTCTCATCAACCATCTGAACCCTTGTAGCACATCATCATAACATTGAAAATGAACAGATCTGATCTTCAAAAGCTCAAGGGGGTCCCACCTACTAGCATTATTTAGTCTTATATAATAATAGGCTTTAGCAACACTTTGTGGACGCAATTACATTGATGTTTTCAATTGTCAACAAACTGGTGACTCCACAGGGAAATTTGTTTTTAACAGATTAGAACTCAGAACTCATGGTTTCGCAGACCAAGAATAGTAATCTCAAGAAGACGCGACTCGAATGATTATGAAATAGGGGGAAATGAGCGGATTAAATGGAAAGATGACTGAGAATTTGGGAATAACTCATGAAAAATGTTAATTATGAGGGGTTTTACCACTGTATGCATAATCATTTGACTGTAATATGGTCTTAACTTTAAAGATGGAGACTTATATATTTTCTCTTAAGATTTCGATGGATGAAGAAATGGCAAGAAGAGGGAAACAACCAATTCCTTGTAACATAGTAGCGAAAATATGTAACAAATTCAAAGGCCCTTCAAAGGAGAGATCATAAAAATTGTGTAAGCTCGATCATTATCGACTAACAATGCTTTTGCAGGGGTCTCACTGTGGCAGAATTGATCCAACATTCTAACTTTACCAAACACTTAAAACATGATAAATACAAAAATTGCAACATAAGTAATAATGCAGGAATTAAAACAACAACGATAAAAGACATAAACAAAATGCAACAAGGAAATGAAACTCAATTCAGAAAGAAAATGTCAAAGTGCCATGAGGAAGAAAAAGGAAGCACAAAAATTGCAAACAAATATAAGCTACTAGTATACAGAAGATCCAATCAGCAAAAAACACTTTTCACGTTGGTCCCTTACAATACTTCAAGTGAGGATGTTAAGTGCTGTGAGAAAACCATTGTCTCTGTAATTCCTTTAAAATTTCCGAGTTAGTGTCCAAGACAAAATTAATCTGGAAACGACCCAACACTTGACACTCGGACGTAACTATCGACGTTTTGATGCATACGATTAAATCATCAAGATAAACATGGAGACTGACCAATTCATCGAAATTTGTGTGTATAGGCATTTTTAAGGCGATACTGGTATCAAGTAAGCCAGAAGGCAGGAAACTGTAAGACATAGTATCGCAAAAAGTAATGAAAGTGGTTTTGTGATAATTTGAACCTTCTACCTTGATTTTATTGTAACAAAAGAAACTGTCAAGTAAGGGCTCCAAGTATAACTCTACGATATGTTGCTGAAACATTTCCATATTGAGAGGAGGGAAAGGATTTCTTATAATTGTTTGTCCAAAAGTTCGAAGACTAATGCAGGTTCTAAAATTATCAGGGGTCTTCGAAGCAGGTTCCCAATTGGAAACCCCTTCATGGTGGACTGAAAAAACATTTCATTCCTTAAGAAATCTCTCAACTCCCTTCGAAAGGTTTCTTTCGGTGCAGAGTTAACAAGTCTCTATTTTTTCCTAGCTATTTTCATAGTACGCTGAATATAACCTGGATCAAAACCACGAAGATCCACATTAAACCAAGAAAAAAACTTTTGAAGTCCACCAAGTAACCCATCAGATCTCATCTCTTCTTTATCATGACCCTGGACATTTATTTTAACGTTCGTTGGAGATCCAGGTGTCCTAATTTTCATGCAGATGGATTCAACCACCTTCAGTTGTAACTCCTCTTCTTCCTATTTTTCTTTGTTGGCTCCAATACTCAAGGAAAACAAACTCTCAAGAGGAATCAAGCCTTCAGGAATTTTATTATTTTCTACAGATATATTCTCCTCAGGCTTGAGAGGTTCATTTTGAATGACAACACAACTGTTTTCATTGTTAGGGATGGCCTTCCATAATTCTTCATTTTTAGAAATGTATGAACAATGTAGAGATTGGAAAGCACAATCAGGCCAGTGAGGAAAGAGATGCTGAGTAGGAGAGGTTGCGAAGAAAACTAATCGATTAGCTATATAATTCAACTCTTTCCTAACATGAGTGATGTTAAAAGATAGGATATTTGAGACAAGTGCCCAAACAGTTTGGGAATATTGTTCCATCAGCTTGTTGCTAGGAGAGCATGTCTTACATATCAGGTTCACAACAAGCTCATAATTTTCAAAAACTGAAAGGTGACCACAACCAAGATTAAGGGCATTCTCAATGCCTAACAACAAAGCTTCGAATTCAACGACATCGTTTGAGCAAGCAAAATCCAACCTGTATGACATATTATGAATCTTTCCTATAGGGGAAACCAACATAATACCAGCCCCGTTACCCTCATTTGAGTGTGAACCATCGAAGTGCATATTCCACAATTCATCCTCTAAATCAATTCTTTCCATAGGAATATTATCCTCTTCAGCGAATATGGAATATGCTCCTAGGTCTTCTTCAATATAGTTTACACTAGATTGCGAAACACTCTCTATGTAGGGTTAAATTCTTCCTTCTCTAAGGACTATGATATTCTTTGCATTCTGAGGAACGGATAAATGTGTCCCGTCGAGCGAGAGGTATCCACTTGTTAGGGCTTGCCAATCTCTCCCCAAGATAATTGAATAATTTCTTACAGGCATATCAATCACCTGAATGCTGAGGGTTTTCCTTATCTCAGGATGAGCGCATAAAACCAAGGTTACATCCTTAATATCGCCTATGGTTGTTTGTTGTAGACTATTAGGAGAGCATGCTTTTGGCATTTTCGTTTGTACAAGACAAGCCTAGTTCTTCCATAATAATATTCGACATCACACTTGGGCCCGAACCGCCATCAATGAGGCAACAATGGGAAATTTTATCCATGATCTTTACAGAAATACAAAAAGGGTTTTTTTTTACAGGGTATCTAAAATTATGTACACCTACTTTATTTACAGAATAATCCTCTTTGTCTACCTCTTCGGAAAGATTGGCTACAACGAAAGCTTTTCCTTCCATGAATTGTTTCAGATGCATCTATTGGTCAAGGAAGACAACCATGTCTAAGAGGGTTGCATCTGCCTTAATGTTGGCCAATTGATTCAGGATATTGTATTTGGAAGAGGGGGGAGAGGGAGTGATTCCTTGACTCTCGGGAATTTTAGGAACTTGGGGTGCAACAACGGTTGAGGATGAACTCAGGCTAGAAGAACTGCGAGGAGGGTCAAATTTTCCTTTTGGGGCATAAGCTTTGTTTCTAGTGTTGATGACCATGACATCTTCTGGCTCGAAAAAATATAGGACAACGATAGTAGCTTCTGGTCTTTTACCAAAGCTATCTTGCCTCGGAGTTGGTGTAACTTTTGTGAGGAACACCATGAATTCGATTTGATGTGTAAATACACATAGCTACTGTAGTCTGTTCGGATGATTGATTTTATCTCACAATGGAAAATTGTTGATTGATGTGAAGTCACTGGTAATTAAATTTATGGAGATTTGAATGATGGTTGGCATTGGTTACGAATGTTGGGTGTTTCCCACACATGTCGCGTCCTGTAAATAAGGTTTTGCAAAAGTAAATTATTGGCATGATAACTATGGTCTTCTTTTGAAAAGAATGATTATTGGTTTGGATGTATCTATGGCATGTATTTTTATTTTTTTTGTTGCGTTTTATTTCTGTCTTTTACTGCTGCTGTTTTAATTTCTGCATTATTACTTCTGTTGCAATTTTTGTCTTTATCATATTTTAGGTGTTTGGTAAGGATAGAATGTTGGATCAATTATGCCATAGTGACACCCTAGCAAAAGCATTGTTAGTTAATAAAAATTGATCTTACACAACTGCTATGATCTCTCCTCTAAAGGGCCTTTGAATTTATCACGTATTTCCGCTGTTGTTTTACAAGGAATTGGTTATCTCTCGCTTCTTCTTGCCTTTTCATCATCCATTGAGATCCTAAGAGAGAATATGTAATTGTAAGTTTTTCAAGTTAAGAGCATATTCCAGTCAAATGATTATGCATACAGTGGTAAAACCCCTCATACTTAAAACTTTTCATGATTTACTCCCAAATTCCCGGTCATCTTTCCATTAAATCCGCTCATTTCCCCCTGTTGCATAATCATTCGAGTTATGTATTCTTGAGAATACTTTTCTTGGTCTATGAAACCATGAGTTATGAGTTCCTATTTGTTAAAAATTTTTTTCCATGTGGAGTCGCCAGTTTGTTGATGATTGAAAACGTCAATGTAATTTCGCCCGCAAAGTGTTGCTAAAGCCTATTATTATATAAGACTAAATAATGCTAGTAGGTGGGACCTCCTTGAACTTTTCAAGATCAGATCTGTTCATTTTCAATGTTATGATGATGTGCTACAAAGTTTTACATGGTTGATGAGAGTATGGTTGCCATTGATATCAATTAAGCTTTGAGATGTAGTTCTTTCATGATACTACAACCTGCTATTCATTATGATATTCGTTCTTCTCGCACCTGGACAACAAATATGTTAGTGAAATTTGCATAAAGGCATTTTGAGGAAAAACAAAATACTATATCTAATGCAAAAAAGACCTAGCTCTTCAATACTACATGCATAAAGTATTTGTTGATTATTTTTCAACCTTAGATAGCAAGGAAATGGGTATAAAAAAATGTTAAATTACATTTTTATATATATGCATATGGTGGAAATTTTGATGGCTCACTTTGGCAAGGTGACAATGCAATGGTTATGCATTGATTAATGGAATCGGTAGCTAATATACATATGTTGTAACATTGGTGGCTCATAGAAGTTGATGGGTGTTCTATATGCACTAAAAACACACTAAAAACCCTCAATTAAATTGTCAACCCGGGGTAAGTAAACTTAGATTTGTAGCAAAATACATGCCAAAGTAGAAGGATTGGTAGTAGTATAGTCTAACTAAGGAAGTAGTTATCTAAGAGCTAATCTATTCAAGCAAAGCTATCTAATGAGAAAACCTTATTAAGCAACTTTAAACTATGTAACCTAAGTACTTTTGAACCAAGGATCGATGGATAGTTCTAGGAAAACAAGTGAAAACCCTACTAAATAAAACTAGTTCAATAATAACAATAAGAAAAAGAAACTATTTAAGCATAACAATAAACAAATAACCAAAGCAAACTACTTTAACTAGTCTATTTGAGTTCAATAATCAACTATCCTGTGAAAGCAAGTAAATAAACAAGCAACTATACTATCAAAACAAGAATAGACAAGTAAGCAATTAACCTATTAAAGCAAGTAAACAACTAACTAACCTAGGATTACTTCTACTGCAAGTAAACTAATTAATGTTACTCAATAAGAAACTAACTAAGCTAAAAGACAAGCGAACTCTATTCTTAACACAACTATTTCTAATTCATAAAAGAAAATCTACCTAATTGAAAGAAAAGAGTAACTAACAACTAACCTTTAATCTATGATAAACAAACTACACTCTTTAATCTACCAAAGAAAAAGACTATCTATCCTACAACAAGAAGGAAACTATCTCCTAAGCTATGAAAGCAAGAAAACTATCTTCTAATCTATGAAAGAAAGAAAACTATCTTTTAACCTATGAAAGCTCAAATATAGTGTTGATGATTGTGTGAATGTCTCCGGTGTCTTATAATATCACAATGACACTTAACAATAAAGGATAATTCAAGAGGGATAAACTCGATATTGATTTCAATAGCAAAATGAAAGGTGTGAATTAAGCAATCTAGTGAGAACTTAGCCATTACGAAAACAACGCTAATTACCCTGCATATTCATGTAATTATTACTCATGCATTAACCATCAACAATATAACGAGATTATAATTGTACTCTATGCTATGTAAGAAAAACTCATAACTATATTCAATCATTAGCTAAAAATTGGAATTGCAACCTAAATTCAAGAAAGAAATTGCATAAAGTAAAACTAAGCTAGACCTATTTCAATAATTCAAATTGCAAAAAGGAAAATTCTTGTAAACATAAATTTAAACATGATTCTAGCATATAACAAGTAAACTAATGAATAAATTAATCAACAACTAGTTAAGCAAAATCTAAACAACAATTAAATAGGCAATCTACAAATAAAAACTGAAGCTAACCCTATCCATCCACCGAAGCCTTGTGAAAGAAAACATAAATTAAAATTCTATTCTACTCTGTTTCAAACTTGATTTTAAAAGCATAAAGAAAATATAATCTACTATTTAATTACACATGGGGTTGGTGTTTAAGTTTGCAAAGTTGTTCCTACTAACTACAAAGTTACTGCATATTAACAAAAGCCTTCATATTAACCTGCAAAAGAGAACTCACACAGTTAAACTATAACAACAAATTATATGACAAAGAAACAAAATAACAATTTCATATACAAGAAATAAAATAAAAGGCATTTAAGCTATGAAATTCATAAATAACACATAGAAAAATTACCAGACTGCCTGTGCCCCCCCTAGCAAGTCGTGGTCACTTCTCAAAGGCACACCACGAACTCAAAAAATCGATTTCACCATTAAAACTAAAAAACAAAGCTTTATATAATTATGGAAATGAAAAATAGTAAAAATAGAGGAAAACGTATTTGTCTCTAATCTTCTACTTCTTCTACTACTTCCTAGCTATTGTATGACCACCATGGTGGTATTTATGGGTTTTACAGACCAAAAGGTCGACCATTGGAGGGTCGAACATCTTCTATAAACATCAAATTACATTAATGGTGCCCTAATTGCTGAAATGGAGTGAGCCAATAATTGTCCAGCTCAATAACCCAAACTGAGTTTTCAAGAGTTCAATAGTTGGAGGGGGAAAGCACGAGAAAAACCCATGTTCCCGATTTGCCCATCATTGGACGCCAATACCATAACCGCCAAATCTCCCACCGTTTTTGTGTAGGACAGAGTGTCGAATCGGGTACCTGATCAAATACTGGATGGAGTGTCGGACTGAGTGTCGGAAGCAGAAACATGATGCGATTTCACCCTGTAACACCAAAAAACGTGAATTAGATCATTGGAAACATAAAAACGTAATGAATTATACTCAAGATCAATAGAAAACATGAATTATACATACCTGGTGTAGATCATAGAATTTCAGCACAAAATTCTTCAAAACGATTCTCCAAAACATGAAAAACACATATGTACATTCGAAAAAAGTATCTAATTACTATCATAAAACTGATCATATCTCGGGCCCAACATAAGTGATGGCTTGCATTTTTTATGGTGATTATGCTATGTTTCGGGTTGATGTTAATCACGCTATTTGGTGATGATTCTATACATGATCGTTTAGATTGTGTAGTGGTCGAGCGATTTATTTGAGTTATATCAGAAATGTAAACATGGGTGGTGCATTCGACAAAGTGAATGCAAATGGTTGAATTATTATGTGGACTTGGATTATGCTATGGTTTAAATGTGTTGATACTATCGATGCATTGGTTGATTAATGGTGTTAATGGAAGGATCGTTGGCATGTATTGTGGAGTAAATGAGATATGGGTGGAGGCGACGTTCATTTACTGCACGTCACCTTTACCCTTCCCGTTGGCCGCCACCCTAGTCAGACTATTGTTTGATCTTGTTGTTGTGTTCACACTCCAGATTTTTAGCAGGGCGAAACCACACAACCACCTCTCGTCTTAAGTATTTCGATTAACAGGTATGTCTCTTTTGGCCATTCTTGACTTCACTCTGGTTATGAAATGATTTTGTCTTAGTTGTGTGGGTTTGTGTTTGTCCTGAGTGCTGCAGCTGTGTGGAATTTTGGATTTGAATGGAAAATAGATGGTTCTGCTTATATTAGTTTAAGTTCGTTGGATTGTTAGTCTTCCTGGGTCATAGTTTCCTTGTTACCACTGCGTTTTGGTTGGATGGTTTTGTTTAAAATCATGGTTGGATGATTGTCTTCATGATTATTGGGTTTAATTAAGAGCCATGTTTTCTTGTCCGACCCTATCAAGAGACTGTCTCCCATCCACAAGCATCACATCCCCTTGTGCATACACCTTCGGCCTCAAAGTCTCACTGAAGTTAGTTATGTTCCTCCTGTGAAGACTACTGTACAAACCCTTAACCCTCCAGGTTGGGGTTGCATAGGGAAACTATCGACCCTGTCAAGTTACTTCCAGTTATTGTGGTCTATTACCTTGAATACGGGCTCACCCATGGGTTGTCTAGCCATCAGGTTGGTATGGTTTCCCATCACTGCCTCTATGATAATAGTATGAACCTTACATTGAAATTTTGCACTTCTAAAATTTCACAGTCACTCGCCTGATGTCAAAGAACTTAGTTGTTTTTGTTGAAAGGGCCTCTGCCCATTTTGATTGGATGTGTGAGTATGTACAACTACCACGACTCATTCAGTTGATTGATTTTTTACTACAGTGGCAAATGGTTGGTTGATGTACAATCACTAGTTTTTCACTTATGGTGTTTTTGGTTGATGACTGACATTGGTCGCAAATGCTTAGAGTTGCTCACACAGGTCGCGTTTTGTGTATGGTGTTTTGCAAATGAAACATGCTGCATGATAACTGTGGTTTCCCTGGGCCGAATGATAATCAAAATGGATAACTATAAGAAGTATATCCATGACATCTTTATGTTGTTGGTTGCTAATCCTGAGTACGCACGGTTTGATTGAATCACAGTGTGACTTAGATGAACCAATCACTTATTAATGCGCACAGCCGCAACATGATATGTTGAGTTATGATCATGACTCTGTGGATGTTGTGATAAATGGAAATGTTTCATTATGGAGTTTGGTTAGCTGCGCTCTGTGGGTAGTGTGGATAGTTGTTCTTATACTCAGTGATACCCTCGGGATTTTAAACATGTTATTTATTGCAAATTGACCATTGTTGATGACAGTCGTGTTAATTATTTGGTTCGGCTTTTAAGTCGCATTGAGTTGTTTTGTTTTATAGTGGCATGGTTACATGGTTTCGGAAATTTACTTCTGCATAGCCTGTGTCTAAATGATGACTGTTGGTTGTATAGTCAATTTCCTTTTCAGACGTGGCATGTGAGGTCTTGATTATTTTGATATTTCTACTGCATATATATATATATATATATATATATATATATATATATATATATATATATATATATATATATATATATATATATATATATATATATATATATATATATATATATATATATATATATATATATATATAT
>ML778600.1:835836-850375 GCA_009831015.1 Picea engelmannii | reverse complement strand
AGCATTCGTGTTCCAGCAGTCGTGTTCCAGCAGTCGTGTTCCAGCAGTCGTGTTCCAGCAGTCGTGTTCCAACATTCGTGTTCCAGCATCCGTGTTCCAGCAGTCGTGTTCCAGCAGTCGTGTTTCAGCAGTCGTGTTCCAGCAGTCGTGTTCCAGCATTCGTTTTAGCATCTACGTTTCAGCCTCTGTGATTCAGTATTTGTGTTTCAACATCCACGTTTCAACATCTGTGATTCAGCATTTGTGTTTCAGCATCTACGTTTCAACATCTGAGATTCAGCATTTGTGTTTCAGCATCTACGTTTCAGCATCTGCGATTCATCACTTGTGTTTCAGCAGTTCGCATTTGTGTTTCTATGTTCCTGCCTCTGTTCTCCATAAACAATCGATTGACATCAATGACAACCTTGATCATCTGCATCATCTCTGCTGTAGCCATATTTCCAATAGATTAGTGTAGAGGGGGGGTTCTTACAGTGCCCAATTTTTTTTTAAAAAAATCCTAAAGAAATAAAGAGAAAGCAAACTTTTTTGAAAATGTAAGCAAACCAATTATATACTCGAAGCGCCACTGTGCTACTAGGACCCTGTTGTCACCACTGTTCACACAATTTAGCTTATCTTCTCATGTGTGTGTATATATATATAATGGCTAATGCTAATAAAACACAAATTCTAACTACTAAAAGGAAGAGGGAAACCTATATATATATATATATATATATATATATATATATATATATATATATATATATATATATATATATATATATATAATGGCTAATGCTAATAAAACACAAATTCTAACTACTAAAAGGAAGAGGGCAACCTAACTTTGGAGAAACCTCACTAAAGTGGATGCATGGAAAATTCGCTCACGTCTTACCATCTTCTCTCCACCCTTAGTCATTCTTAAAAGTACACTACACTTGCATGAAAATAAACACACTTGCATGAAAGGAACAATCAAGGCTTTAGAGAAATAAAAACAACTTAGCTATTCTCTAATCCCTTTAGCACCTTCCCGACAATGGTACTAAAAATGTGGGGCTAAATATATGCACTATTAATTCTCACATTAAATTATCAATCGGGGCTTGTAAGCTTTGAGGTGCAAGCACATGAAATGCAGGATTGGAGCATAGTCTAGCCTAATCTAAAGCCAGAAAAACAATCTTCAAACCCACACTACAAAATTTAAATGTAAATTGCAGGGGATAAACACTAAGGATTCATCATTGGGACATAGAAATAACTTAGTACTATAAAGGATTAGATTACAATCTTTCATGCACTCGGGGTTATGTTCATGTGATTAATCATGAGTAGCTTACTTAAGTTTTATTTCATTCAATGGATTCCTATATTGGTTAGCTAAGTTGTGAGAAAACCAAATTAAAGCAAGCTAACTAAAGGGAAAAACAATCAAACAAATGGACAATGGAATCTAAATTCAAACCATGCAAATGAAATGAAATGTGAATGTAAGAACTGAACCTAAAACACACAAAACAAACCACTCATCATACATACAATGATTTAATTATCCATATGTATTCAATACTCTGTTTACACTATATACATTCAAACTGTACATGAGTACCAGAACATGAAGCTGAATTAACATGCACAACAAAACAAGTATAGGAACAAAGTACATAATTGAAATATGGGTACCAGAAATAGAAAGCACCTACCCTAACACTGACCAAATCACACATAGCAAAGAAAGCAACAAAAATGATAAAATGTTAAAAACAATGCAAAGGCAACCAAAATAATCTAAAGCAACTCATGCAATTAAAAATTTAACCTCAGAAATTACCCTTCAAATGAGTACACCTGATACACAGGAACAATGATGGGATCAAAGACAACGAATGCTTAGAAGATGAGCTTACTTACTTCTTTTCTTTAAAATATTGTATGTGTGAATTTAAGATCAATCAATGTTTTGAGCAGAAAATAGTATGTGTAGGAATGGAGTGTGAATATAAGAATGAAGTGCACACATGAATGTCACATTGGTCATAAACAATAATATATTTTTCAGAATTAATAACCATGTTCAAATATTTGATATGCATCCTGGAAATGATTTAAACCACTGTTGTTAGTTATGGAAGTTATACTTGTATTCAAGAACACAAGATCACACATATATTCAAGCCGAAGATGATTAGCAATTATAACTCTAACATGTTGGTCTTGGCTTCCTGTAGAAGTAAATAAAGCACACACACAAGATTAAAAGTAGTCAAATAACAAATTAATTGATACAGAGGTAATGTAAATAACATTTAATTGCAAGATTGTTGTTCTTAGAGAAAGAAATGATAAGGAACACACAAAAAACTATTTGCTGCTACACCAAATCAAGGAAATAAAACACATATACAATTCTAGAAATAAAATTACAGAACAAAGCAACGATGCATACCAAATTGAGGGGCCCTACCCAATTGGTTGCATGTTGCTTGAAGAAGAAATCAACTGCAAAAGATTGTGGAAACGCTTCAAAACTTCATTGCATAAAATTTTTATTTGAACCAATGTTCAAATTACAAGAGACTTTTGTTAAGAATAATCACATAAACAATTCTCTTCTCAATGGATTTGATACATATTTATACATAATAAACCCAAAGGAATAGTTTAGAACCAAATCCCAAAGGTTAGAAACAAATTTGCCAATTCTTTGAGAAAATCCCCAAATTTGGGTTTTTCACCAATTTGGGCAAATTCAAGTTAGAGATCCACCCATATCTTCCAAAACAATTCGAATTTTGATAAAGTGCTCACATTTTTTAATATTTTCCGCATTCTAAACAAAACCCATATCATAGAATTTCTAGATATGATACCATCTAGAAGCATGCCAAATTTTCGGCTATAATCCAGTATTGGATGGTTGTTGATGTTGGTATCGGATGATGTGGAACGTTCTGGTACCGAAAGATTTCTGGAACATTCTGGTACCAGATGAGATGAATTGCGAGTACCGTATGACCTATATTGCGAGTACCGGATGAACTAAATTGTAAGTACTAGATGACATGGAGTGTGAGTACTAGATGACCTCTAGTGCTGGTACCAGATGGATTCCAGTGTGGGAACATATTTTTTAGACATAGAAACATAGGATTAAACCATCATCAACAAAACTATTGTATAATCATCCTTTTAATCAGTAAAAATATGGAAAATTATGCATTAACCACATAGGATGAATACCAAGAGATAATAAAGGTTTATGGTGTAATTAGGGATATATTATTGATGAAATGCAGGGAGAAGGTGTAATGATGAGTGTATTTGTATGGTGGAAAATATGACAAAACTAGAGCCCAAGACATCTCCAAACCCAAGGATTTGCATGCCCTCATGCAAACAAGGTGAAGAACTTATGATACTTTGCTTATCAATTTATGTGACATTGTTTCTTTTTTGTAGGTGTTGGTTCTTGTGGAATGACACTTTGGAAACTGCCATGGATTGATTTCAAATGGAGAAACAAAATTATCATAAAAATAGAGGACAATCAATGGATGGGGCATCAGAGTGATGGTGAATGGTTTATAAAATTATGGTGATGGTGGTCGTATGAATTTGGACATCTTTATACTCTGTATCTTGTATCAATTTTAAGACCAATATTTACTTTGTGGTTATTTGTTTGGATAGGCAACATTGATTTCATCTTCTTTGAGATGACTTAAGAATGATTTACGATGTACAAAGAGAAGACCTTATAGATGTTTCTTTGTATTTGTATACCACATATTTCCTTTCCATTACTTGGTTTTATCATCAGAGTATATTGTTCACTATGACAAGTGGAGTGAAGATGGAGGGTTTACTGAGTAGCTGTGATAATGCATCGTGAGGAGTGGAGTGGGTAATAATGGTTATACATCATGTTTTCCAAGTTCTTATAAAATTAAAAAGACTTGTACTAGTTTTACCTCAAGTTACCCTTGTTTTAAATTCTAATGCACGCTGAAGTGGAAATTGTGAAAAACAGGACAAAATGCCTGCAAAATCATGATGTAGACTGCTCAGATTTGAATATGAAGTGGAGCAAGGCTGAGAACTGATGGAAGTTGCTGAAAGTCGAAGAGAACAAAAGTTGATTTGCTGAAGAAAAAACAAACTAGCTGAAGATGTTGGAGATACCACTAAGAATCTAAAAATATTGAAGGGATCTGAGGGTCTCTTCACCCCCAAACTCAAGAGTTTGCATGTCCTTATGCAAACTGCTGCAAAATTTCTGATACCAATTTGAGAGCTGCTAAGAAGAGAATCTAAGCGCTGCAAATAAATTGTGGGCACATAATTTATGAGTAATAATCCTGAACACAGAGAAAGATGATCATAAGATCATGAAAATACAAAATGATCATATCATGAAGTACATCTAATGCCACATTCATTTAAAAATTTCCAATAAATATTTGATGAAAATTAGCATGAATGCACGGAAATTGAGCAGTTTTCAAAAATCACTTGTGAATATTCCTCCTCTATGTATAACCAACTTTTATGTTATATAGCAGAGATTTATATTTCCTTTCCTATACAAACTTCATCAAAATATTAGCATCACTTATGCTCATAGAGTCCTGTATAAATTGGAGTATGGATTATGTTCTTCTTCTTTAGAAAGGAAAATAAAAGAGTATCAACAGTCTCAACAAATGAAAAACCTCATAGGAAATTGGTCATCCCTTTTCACTCTCAAAATATTTACAATCATTTAAGTAATAAAGTTAAATTTGACAGTTGAGTATATTAGGCTTCTAAGATCATGGCCCCACTCTTAAGATAATACATCTTAGATATAGTATGAATTGGATGATAGGGTTTTAAGGTCAACTTAGGGTTATTATCAAATGGAAAATAGACGAACTTTATTTAGCCTTTAGTTCAACCATGCATGCTTCTTCTTAATGATTTACACAAGTATATCGTTCATACACACAAATATAGATTAGGCATATCAAATTTAGAACCCATTTCCAACAAGCATGTTCAATACTCCGACGGGGTAATTTTGACATCTAAGAAATATCCTCCCCAAGTAGAATGCCCCATTTCCCATGAGCATGTTCAGTACCCTTATGGGTTTTCCTAGTCATACCACAGGTCGGTACCCACTGCTAGCAAACCTGTTCAGTATCCCGATGCGTTAGCCTCTTACACCCATTTTCCATCAAAGGCTCATGTCCCAACTTTACCCTTAAGATAAAATTTATAAATTTCATTCGCATGGGTGAATGGGGAAGCATCTTTGAAAACCTTTTTGTGGGATGGGGTGGTATTGGTTTGAAAGATATTTTATAGATTGTCCATAAGAGATTGTTAGCATGAAAAATAGACTTATGTATTGATATTAGTCCAAAGACATATCATGATCAAACTTACTTAATGTGTGTTGGATGAGGCCAGGAGAGAATGACCTAAAGGTGCCTCTAGTTCCCAAGTTCATCTTCTCCACATAAAATTGTAATAATGTTCCCATGGGTAGAAAATTCATGCACTCTCGTGCCACTCTTTTAATAAGGATGTTCTACTGACCAACTTTGAGATTAGATCAGGTTGTACTAGCTGCTTATGGGCCTCATAATATGGAATTTTAACTTTATGTAATCCCCTAGCATAATCAAAGACAAGGCTATGCGTTAATGTTATAATAAATGATCTGAAATTTTGTATAAAGAATGAAAATGAAGTCTCTTGAAAACGATTTGTTGTGACAAAAAGTCTTAGGTTTGATTAATTGAACTCTTTTGTTTTTTGAGATTTGCATTATTAATAATTACCTAAACTGTAATTTCTTCAAGGAAAACAATTTAGAAAAATATTAGAGCAAAACTAAAGAAGATCAGAAAGTAGTCATTAGAAAAACAAATTTTGGGAGAGTAATAGAAAAAGGGATTCAATTGCTCCAAAACAATCTTAGGTAACAAAAGATCAGAATAAAACACATTTTTTTATGAAACAACAGAACCAAAAGAAATTCAATTACTTCCCTGAATCAGTCATGAAGATGTTCTCCAAATCCAACAAAAAAGATAAT
Source organism: Picea engelmannii (assembly GCA_009831015.1). Classification (NCBI taxonomy): domain Eukaryota; kingdom Viridiplantae; phylum Streptophyta; class Pinopsida; order Pinales; family Pinaceae; genus Picea; species Picea engelmannii. Next base: position 844,296 of record ML778600.1, on the reverse strand, counting down.
GCCTGCAAAACTCCAACAAATTGTCATGGTCTCATTTATTTAGAAAAAATTGAAAAATATATATCAGCTGAAAACATATTAAAAACAATGTTGCAATAAACTATATGCAACATTTATTGACCTATTCTCTATCCTACCTTTAAAGAAAAAAGAAAAAACCTTTTCAAGTATACGCATATTTCCAATGCAACCATGTGTGTAACAATATTACAAATATACTCACACTCAGGTTTGAACAACATACTTTAATAAATACCAGAACATGAGGAACCAATTGTTTTGAATGATATGATGCGAAGAGTTGTTCAAGAAAAGAGTGGTGGCTCAATCTGGTTGTCGTCTGGAACCAATGTTCAATGTAATCTTGATGTTCTTGGTTCACTTCCTCATTTAGAACACTCTGCATGTCTCCCTCTATCATGCCACATAGATCATCTTCTTTCGGATGATTTATCTCTTGGATGCATTCTGGATCTGACGATATGCATGTCAAGAACTCCTCAATCTCATGTTCTAGTAGTTTCTCTCCATTGAATGATTCTTCAGTCTCCTCCACAGGTTGGAAAGGGTAATCAAAGGAGGCTTCTATATTTTCTTTTGGATGTAGCTCATGGAAATCTTGTTTTTCTATCACTTCTAGAGAGGTGGATAGGTTCTTGACTGCTTTCAATATTTGTTCTTTCTGCGAGGTAGAGATTGAGATCCCAACTGTTGCTAGGATGGAGAGAGTTCTTCTAAACTCTTGATCATATTTGAGTCCTTGTTGTTTGATGGGTACTGTTTCACACATGGATTAGTGTAGAGGGGGGGGGGGTTCTTACAGTGCCCAATTTTTTTTTTTTTTTAAATCCTAAAGAAATGAAGAAGAAGCGAATTGAAAGAAAATGTAAGCAAACCAATTATATAATTAAAGCGCCACTGTGCTACTAGGACGCTGTTGTCACCAAGTTATATGTTCACACAAGTTAGCTTCTGTTATANTATATATATATATATATATATATATATATATATATATATATATATATATATATATATATAATGACTAATGCTAATAAAACACAAATTCCAACTATTGAAAGGAAGAGGACAACCTAACTTTGGAGCAACCCCACTAAAGTGGATGTGTGGGCTCTTCCCTCACGTCTTACCATCTTCTCTCCGCCCTTAGTTTATCGTTAAAAGAACACCACACTTGCATGAAAATAAACAAACTTTCATGAAAGGAACAATCAAGGATTTGAAGAAATAAAAGCAACTTACCTATGCTCTAATCCCTTTAGCACCTCCCCGACAATGGCGCTAAAAATGTGGGGATAAATATATGCACGATTAACTCTCACATTAAATCATCAACCGAGGCTCATAAGATTTGAGGTGAAAGAACATGAAATGCAGGATTGGAGCCTAGTCTAGCCTAATCTAAAGAAGACAAAACAATCTTCAAACCCACACTGCAAAATCTAAATGTAAACTACGAGAGATAAACACTAAGGATTCATCACTGGGACATAGAAATAACTTAGTGTTATAAAGGCTTATATCACAGTCTTTCATGCACTCAGGGTGATGTTCGTGTGATTAATCGTGAGTAGCTTACTTAAGTTTTTTGTCCTTCAATGGATTCATGTAGTGGTTAGCTAAGTTGTGAGAAAAACAAATTAAAGAAAACTAACTAAAGGGAAAAACAATCAAACAAATGGAAAAATGAATGTAAATTCAAGCCATGCAAATGAAATGAAACGTGAATGTAAAAAATGAACCTAAAACACAAAAATCTAACCACTCATCATACATACAATGATTTAATTATCCATATGCATTCAACACTCTGTTTACACTATATACATTCAAACTGTACACAGGTACCAGAACATGAAGTTGAATTAACATGCACAACAAAACATGTATAGAAACAGAGTACATAATTGAAATATGGGTGGGAGAAACTAAAAACACCTACACTAAGGCCGACTAAATCACGTATAACAAAGAAAGCAACAAAAGTGATAAAATATTAAAAACAATGCAAAGGCAACCAAAACAATCTAAAACAACTCGTGCAATTAAAAATTCAACCTCAGAAATTACTCTTCAAATGAATACACCTTATACACAAGAACAATGATGTGATCAAAGACAACAAATGCTTGAAAGAGGAGCTTACTTACTTATGTTCTTTAAAATATTGTATGTGTGAATTCAAGATCAATCAATCTTTTGAGAAGAAAATAGTATGTGTAGGAATGGAGTGTGAATATAAGAATGAAGTGCACACATGAATGTCGTATTGGTCATGAACAATAATATAATTTTTAGAATTAATAACCATGTTCAAATATTTGATATGCATCTTGGAAATGATTTAAACTACAGTTGATATTTATGGAAGTTATATTTGTATTCAAGAACACAAGATCACATATATATTCAAGTTGAAGATGATTATGAATTATAACTCTAACATGTTGGTCTTGGCATCTGTAGACATAAATCATGCACACACACAAGATTAAAAATAGTCAAATAACAAAGTAATTGATACAAAGGTAAGGTAAATAACATTTAATTGTAGGATTGTTATCTTAGAGCAATAAATGATAAGAAACACACAAAAAACTACTTGTTGCTACACCAAATAAAGGAAATAAAACACATACAATTCTAGAAATAAAATTACAGAACAAAGAAATGATGCATAGAAAATTGAGGGGCGCTACGCAATTGGTTGCATGCTGCTTGAAGAAAAAATCAACTGCAAATGATTGTGGAAACGCTTCAAAACTTCATTGCATAAAAATCTTATTTGAACCAATGTTCCAATTACAAGAGACTTCTGATGAGCATAATCACTTCAAGGATTCCCTTCTCAATGGATCTGATACATATTTATACATAATAAACCAAAAGGAAGATGATAGAACCAAATCCCAAAGCTTAGAAACAAATTTGCCAATTTTTGGAGCAAATCCCCAAATCTGGGTTTCTCACCAATTTGAGCAAATTCGAGTTAGAGATCCACCCATATCTTCAAAAACACTTCAAATTTTGAAAAAGTGCTCACTTTATATCAATTTTCCACATTCTATACAAAACCCATATCATAGAATTTCTAGATATGATACCATCTGCACAGAAATCAAGATGCAAGTTGGCAGTTTGATATTTTTAGTAATTTTTGTAGAATCATTCCCCCTAATCTTGAGGTCCACACATATGATTTGGGTTAATTATAAGACACTTTTCCACATGTCAACGTCGTTTTGGACAAAACCCATGTCCCCGATTTTCCTATAGAAGCATGTCAAATTTTCGACTGTATTCCAATATCGGATGGTTGTTGATGCTGGTACCAGATGACCTAGAACATTCTAGTACCGGATGGTTTCTAGAACATTATAGTACCATATGAGTTGAATTGCGAGTACTGGATGACCTATACTGCAATTACTAGATGACATGAATTGCGAGTACCAAATGACATGGAGTGTGAGTACCAAAGTACCAAATGACATGGAGTGTGAGTACCAGATGACCTCCAGGGTGGGTACTAGATGTCTTCAAGTGTGGGAATAGTGCGGGAACATATTTTTTAGACATAGAAACATAGGATTAAACCATTATCAACAAAACTATTGTATAATCACCCTTTTAATCACTAAAAATATGAAAAATTGTGTATTAACCACATAGGATGAATAACAATAGATAATGGAGGTTTATGGTGTAATTAGGGATATATTATTGATGAAATGTTGTGATAAGGCGTAATGATGAGTGTATTTGTATGGTGGAAAATATGACAAAACTGGAGCCCAACACACCCCCAAACCCAAGGATTTGCATGTCCTCATGCAAACAAGGTGAAGAACTTATGATACTCTGCTTATAGATTTATGTGACATTTTTTCTTTTGTGTAGGTGTTGGTTCTTGTGGAACGACACTTTGAAAACTGCCACAGATTGATTTCAAACGAATAAACAAAATTATTATAAAAATGGAGGACAGACAGTGGATGGGGCATCAAAGTGATGGTGAATGGTTTATAAAATTATGGTGATGGTGGTCATATGAACTTGGACGTATTTATACTCTATATCTTGTATCAATTTTAAGACCAATATTTACTTTTTCGGTTCTTTGTTTGCATAGGCAACAATGATTTCATCTTCTTTGAGATGACTTAAGAATGCTTTATGATGTACAAAGAAAAGACACTATAGACGTTTCTTTGTATTTGTATACCACATATTTATTTTTCATTACCTGGTCTTATCATTAGAGTATATTGTTCATTATGACAAGTGGATGAACATGGAGGGTTTACTAAGTAGTTGTGATAATGCATAGTGGAGTGTGGAGTGGGTAATAGTGGTTATGCATCAAGTTTTCCAAGTTCTTAGTAAATTAAAAAGATTTGTAAGTTAGTTTTACCTCAAGTTACCATTTCTTTGAATTCTAATGCATGCTTAAGTGGCAACTATGTAGAACATGACGAAATATCTGCAAAATCATGATGTAGACTATTGAAATTTGAAGATGACGTGAAGCAAGGCTGAGAATCGATGGAAGCTGATGAAATCTGAAGAGAACAAAAGTTGATATGTTGAAGAGAAAAAAAAAACGGCTGAAGATATTGGAGATATCGCTAAGAATCTGAAGATATGGAAGGGATCTAAGGGTCTCTTCACCCCCAAACCCAAGAGTTTTCATGTCCTTATGCAAGTTTCTCCAAAATTTCTGATACCAATTTGAGAGTTGCTAAGAACATAATCTAAGAGCTGCAAATAAATTGTGGGCACACAATTTATGAGTAATAATCCTGAACACAGAGAAAGATGATCATAAGATCATGAAAATACAAAATGATCATATCATGAAGTAGATCTAATGCCACATTCATTTAAAATTTTCCAATAAATATTTGATGACAGTTATCATGAATGCACGAAAATTGAGGAGTTTTCAAAAATCACTTGTGAATATTCCTCCTCTATGTATAACCAACTTTTATGTTATATAGCAGATATTTCTATTTCCTTGCTTATACAAACTTCTTCAAAAGATTATCAACATTTATGCTCAAAGAGTCCTGTATATATTGGATTAGGTATTATTTTCTTCTTCTTTAGAAAGGAAAATAAAAGAGTATCAACAGTCTCAACAAATGAAAAACCCCATAGGAAACCGGTCAACCCTTTTCACTCTCAAAAGATTTACAGTCATTTAAGTAATAAAGTTAAATTTCACAATTGAGCATATTAGGCTTCTAAGATCATGGTCCCACTCTTAAGATAATATATCTTAGATATAGTATGAATTGGATGATAATTTTTTAAGGTCAACTTAGGTTTATTCTCAAATGGCAAATATATGGACTTTATTTAACCTTTAGTTCAACCATGCATGCTTCTTCTTAATGATTTACACAAATATATTGTTCATATAGACAAATATAGATTAAGAATATCAAAATCAGAACCCATTGCCAACAAGCATGTTCAGTACTCCGATGGGGTAATTTTGACATCTAAGAAATATCCTCCCCAGCCAGAATGCCCCATTGCCCACAAGCATGTTCAGTACCCTAATGAGTTTGCCTAGTCATACCACAGGTCGGTACCCGCTACTAGCAAACTTTATCAATATCCCAATGGGTTAGCATCTTACACCCATTTTCCATCAAAGGCTCATGTCCCAACTTTACCCTTAACATAAAATTTATATATTGTGTTTTCATGTGTGAATGGGAAGCAACTTTGAAAACCTTTTTGGGATGGTATTGGGTTGGAAGATATTTTATAGATTGCCCATAAACGATTGTTCACATGAAAAGTCGACTTATGTATTGAGATTAGTCCAAAGTCATATCATAGTCAAACTTACTTAATGTGTGGTGGATGAGGCCTTGAGAGAATGACCTAAAGGTCCATCTAGTCCTCAAGTTCATCTTGTCCATATAAAATTATAATAGTGTTCCCATGGGTAGAAACTTCATGCACTCTCCTGCTACTCTTTTAATAAGGATGCTCTATTAACTAACTTTGAGATTAGATCAGGTTGTACTAACTACCTATGGGCCTCATAATATGGAATTTTAATGTTATGTAATCCCATAGCATAATCAAATACATGGCTATGAGTTACTGCTATAATAAATGATACAAAATTTTGTATAAATAATGAAAATGAAATCTCTTGAAAACGATTGGTTGTGACAAAAAGTCTTGGGTTTGATTAATTGAACTCTTTTCATTTTTTAGTTTTTCATTATTAATAATTACCTAAATTGTAATTTCTTCAAGGAAAACAGTTCATAAAAATAGTAGAGAAAAACTAATAAAGGTCAAAAAGTAGTCTTCAGAAAACAATTTTTTGGAGAGTAATAGAAAAAGAGATTTAGTTGTTCCAAAACAATCTTAGGTAACAAAAGATCAAAATAAAAGACCTTTTTTTATGAAACAAAAGAACCAAAATAAATGAAATTACTTCCTTGAATCAGTCATGAAGATGTTCTCCAAATTCAACCAAAAAGATATTGCCTGCAAAACTCCAACAAATCGTCATGGCCTCATTTATTTAGAAAAAAATTAAAAATATATATCAACTGAAAATGTATTAAAAACGATGTCGCAATAAACTATACGCAATATTTATTCACCTATTCTCTATCCTACATTTAAAAAAAAAAACTTTTCAAGTATACACGTATTTCCAATGCAACCATGTGCGTAATAGAATTACAAATATACTCACATTCAGGTTTGAACAATACACTTTAATAAATACCATAACACGAGGAACCAATTGTTTCAAATGATATGCTGTGAAGAGTTGTTGAAGAAAATAGTGGCGACTCAAGCTCGTTGTCACCTGGAACCACTGCTCAATGTAATCTTGATGTTCTTGGTTCACTTCCTCATTTAGACCACTTTGCATGTCTCCCTCTATCATGCCACGCAGATGTTGGATTACTGAGAGGGGGAGTGAATCAGTAATAGAGAAATTTAATCATTTTTAACCATATAATCCAAGTGTTATATCAATGAAGCATTATCATCCAATAACTACAGAGTAAATAAGCAATGAAAAAATGAACAAACATACACATACACAATACACTAGTGTTTTATGTGGAAACCCAAATCGGGAGAAAACCACAAAATGTTTTTTCTTATATGTCTTAAAGAATTACATTCATTGGAAGCACCAAATTCCTTTTTTTTCCAACTGCAACTGGAAGGAGGCTCCAACCCCCTAGTTTCTTAAGCTACAACTTGAGGGAAGCTCCAACTCCCCAATTCTCTGGCTACAACCAGAAGGAGGCTACAACCCCCTATGTTCTTCGGCTACAGCCGGAAGATGGCTACAACCACCTGTCCTTGCCCCGTCCTACCACCCTGAAGTAGAAGTAGAATGATGGAACCACTGTCAACCTGTCACTATGAGATATACCGCTGTAAAATTGTACCAATAAATTTGAACCATGCATCAACATGTACCTCAACCTGTACCATAAACAAGTGCATCAACCATGCAGCAACCTGTACCAAATAACTTGTAATCAACCTGTACCAAATAACCTGTAATCAACCTGTACCATAAACAAGTGCATCCAACCATGTACCAAGTATGTCCCAATCATGTGTCAACTACTCATCAACTATGACTCATCAATATGTACCAACATCATCGACTATACACCTCATGTATGTGCCAACTCATCAACTACTTATCTTAACTATGTACTCAACATGTACCTCAACCAAAAGCCCTCATCAATTTCATCATCCAAATCTGATTTGTAGCTTTATAATAGACTTGGTGTATATGATCACATTCCTTCAAACCTTCCTTAACTTCAACAATAAGAGACTAGCATTTTCATCAAACTTTTCTTTAGTCTCACATGCCTAGTTTTGGATTAGTCAACAACCCTAACTTGAAGTAATCATAACTTTGTACCTGTAATGTATAAATATCTAAAACTGATACACAATGTTATTTAGTGCATGTCATGAAATTCCTCCAGGTGTCACTACTTGGAACCTCTCAGAAAAGGAGTTATAGAAAACATGGCATACCTTGTTGAATTATGGATTATTCTATAGAGCGACCTTGCAAAGAATGCCCCACATGGAATATTCGTTGAATTGATCTGAAACTGTTACAAAAAATACTGCAGACTGTACCCTAACCAACACATTTGGTTCACTGAATTGGGATCTGTTATGAAGAATTTATGATGTTTTTACCTGAAACACCTGTTTTTGACTAGTTTCGGGACTAGCCACAAACCCTATTTTCCATGGAGTGTAACTCCAAAACTACAATGACCCATAAGATGATTTTTTTACCAAAAATACTTGGATATGTTTTCTCAATGGAATAGAAATTTCACGATTTGAATCATTATAGAACAAAATTTATAGTGAAAATGGTGAGATGACTTGTAAATA
>ML778600.1:818067-835491 GCA_009831015.1 Picea engelmannii | reverse complement strand
CCTTGCCTCTTATTTATACTCTCCAAGTAGCTTCCTTAAAAACATCTTCTAGGTCACTTGGCCCCACTTTCCTTATTTTAGGGTTAACCCACTTCTAATTTCTCCATTAAATTTATTATTGAAATAATTTATTTTGTATTCATGTTGAATTATAATACACTCATTACTTTACTTTATTATTTACCTTTTAAAATCTCTTAAACCACTTTGACTACTTTGACCTTTTGGGGCTTCTAGATGACATATGAGGGTCCTCCAACTTTGTAAGGCCATAACTCTCAAACCGTGAGGAGTTATGTGGCATTCCACATACCACCAGAAATGGAATGACATGTACTATCCATATAGAATAGTATTATCTAAAAATATATCATAAATCATACTGTTATACATCAAACAAACGTGGGTCCATTACCCAAACCTGGGGTCTCCAACTTCTCATGGCCATAAATCTCTAACCGTGAGGAGTTATGTGACGTTCCACATACCACCGGAAATGGAATGATAAGAAATGTCCATCTAGGATATTTTACCTAACAAATTCATTGTCCTTCATCTCATTATTCCACAATTAAGCATGGGTTCTCTTACTCCACAAAGCGTCTTCCCGTGAGGGCTTTCACCATAAGGGGACCACTTTGGAGTTCATCCATATTTACTTCTTATCAACCATGACAAGACAATAATGAGTCATATTTACATCAAACAATCTTGGGTCCCTTACCCAAACCTTTGTGATGTGGAGCTTTCTTCAAGGGTTGACATCAATGACAACCAACCTTAATCAACAATAGATCATATTCTTTCCGATGGTTTGTCTCTTGGATGCATACTGGATCTGGCGATATGCATGTCAAGAACTCCTTGATCTCAGGTTCTAGTAGTTTATCTCCATTGAATGATTCTTCAGTCTCCTCTACAGGTTGGAAAGGGTAATCAAAGGAGTCTTCTAAAACTTCTTGTGGATGTAGCTCATGGAAATCTTGTTTTTCTATCACTTCTGGAGAGACAGATAGGTACTTGACTACTGTCAATATTTGTTCTTTCTGCGAGGAAGAGATTGAGATCCTAGTTGCTGCTAGGATGGAGAGAGTTCTTCCAAACTCTTGATCATATTTGAGTCCTTTTTGTTGGTTGATGGGCCATGTTTCACACATGGATTAGTGTAGAGGGGGGGTTCTTACAATGCCCAAAAACTTAAAAAAAAATCCTAAAGAAGTAAAGAGGAAGCGAACTGAAAGAAAATGTAAACAAACCAATTATATACTTGAAGTGCCACCATGCTACTAGGACCGTGTTTTCACCAAGTTATCTGTTCACACAAGTTAGCTTCTCTTCTCATATATATATATATATATATATATATATATATATAATGGCTAATGCTAATAAAACACAAATTCTAACTACCGAAAGGAATAGGAAAACCTAACTTTGGAGTAACCCCATTAAAATGGATGCGTGGGCTCTTCCCTCACGTCTTACCATATCCTCTCCGCCCTTAGGTCATCCTTAAAAGCACACCACACTTGCATGAAAGGAAGAATCAAGGCTTTGGAGAGATAAAATCAACTTACCTATGCTCTAATCCCTTTAGCACTTCCCCAACAATGGTGCTAAAAAGGTAGAGCTAAATATATGTTCTATTAATTCCCACATTAAATTATCAACTAGGGGTCGTAACCTTCAATGTGCAAGAACATGAAATGCAGTATTGGAGCCTAGTCTAGCCTAATCTAAAGCCGACAAAACAATCTTCAAACCCACACTGCAGAATTTAAATGTAAACTGTAGGAGATAAACACTAAGGATTCATCATTGGGACCATGGATGATTTTAGGGGCTAAATTTTTCTCATGGGCTAATTTTCCGTGGTTTTTCCAAAAACGAGATTCGCTATTTTAAAATTCATTCGCCCAAATTCTATAGGATAAAATGATTTCACCTTAAAAATCGCCAAAATTTTGTAAAAACTATATAAAATCCTTAGAAATTTGAATATTTTTACAAAAATATCGCCAAACATTTATAGTTGGCATATGAAGGATTAGTAAGATTCGCCAAGGTTTCTACATTTTAAAATAATTTTTCATCCTTAAAATCATCCCTGATTGGGACATAGAAACAACTTAGTGCTATAAAGGCTTATATCACAATCTTTCATGCACTCGGGGTGATGTTCTTGTGATTAATCGTGAGTAGCTTACTTAAGTTTTATGTCCTTCAATGGATTCCTGTAGTTGTTAGCTAAGCTGTGAGAAAACCAAATTAAAACAAACTAACTAAATGGAAAAATAATCAAACAAATGGAAAATGAAATCTAAATTCAAACCATGCAAATGAAATGAAATTTGCATGTAAGAAGTAAACCTAAAACACGCAAAGCAAACCACTCATCATATATACAATGATTTAATTATCCATATGCATTCAACACTCTGTTTACACTATATACATTCGCACTGTACACGGGTATCATAACATGAAGCTGAATTAACATGCACAACAAAACATGTATAGGAATAGAGTACATAATTGAAATATGGGTGAGAGAAACAAAAAACACCTACCCTAAGGCAGACCAAATCACACATAGCAAAGAAAGAAACAAAAATGATAAAATGTTAAAAACAATGCAAAGGAAACCAAAACAATCTAAAACAACTCATGCAATTAAAGATTCAACCTCAGAAATTACCCTCCAAATGAGTACACCTGATACACAGGAACAATCATGGGATCAAAGACAATGAATTCTTGGAAGAGGAGCTTACTTACTTCTGTTCTTTAAAAGATTGTATGTGTGAATTCAAGATCAATCAATCTTTTGAGCAAAAAATAGTATGTGCAGGAATGGAGTGTGAATATAAGAATGAAGTGCACACATGAATGTCGTATTGGTCATGAACAATAATATAGTTTTTAGAATTAGTAACCATGTTCAGGTATTTGATATGCATCTTGGAAATGATTTAAACCACAATTGATAGTTATGGGAGTTATATTTGTATTAAAGAACACAAGATCACATATATATTCAAGCCGAAGATGATTAGCAATTATAACTCTAACATGTTGTCCATGGATTCCTGTAGAAGTAAATCAAGCACATGCACAAGATTAAAAACAATCAAATAACAGAGTACCTGATACAAAGGTAAGGTAAATAACATTTAATTGCAGGATTGTTGTTCTTAGAGCAATAAATGATAAGAAACACACAAAAAACTACTTGCTGCTACACCAAATCAAGGAAATAAAAGACATAGAATTTTAGAAATAAAATTACAGAACAAAGAAACAATGCATACCAAATTGAGGGGCCCTATGCAATTGGTTTCATGTTGCTTGAAGAATAAATCAACTGCAAATGATTGTGGAAATTCTTCAAAACTTCATTGCATAAAAAATCTTATTTGAACCAATGTTCCTATTATAAGAGACTTATGTTGAGCATAATCACATCAAATATTCCCTTCTTAATGGATTTGATACATATTTATACATAATAAACCAAAAGGAAGAGGATAGAACCAAATCCCAAAGCTTAGAAATAAATTTGTTAATTTTTGGAGCAAATCCCCAAATCTGGGTTCTTCACCAATTTGAGAAATTAGTTAGAGATCCACCCATATCTTCCAAAACAATTAAAATTTTGAAAAAGTGCTTCCATTATACTCAATTTTCCACATTCTAGACAAAACCCATATCGTAAAATTTCTAGATATGATACCATCTGCATGGAAATTGAGGCATAAGTTGACAGTTTGAGATTTTTACTAATTTTTGCATAATCATTCCCCCTGAGTTGGAGGTCCAGACATGTGAGCTGGGTGAATTTTGACATGTTTTTCTGCATTTCAACTTAATTCTGGACAAAACCCATGTCCCCAATTTTACTCTAGAAGCATGCCGAATTTTCGACTATAATCCAGTACCGAATGGTTGTTGATGCTGATACTGGATGACCTAGAACATTCTAGTACTGGATGGTTTCTGGAACATTCTAGTACTAGATGAGCTGAATTGCGAGTACCAGATGACCTATATTGCGAGTACCGGATGACCTGAATTACAAGTACCAGATGACATGGAGTGTGAGTACCGGATGACCTCCAGTGCGAGTACCATATGGCTTCCAGTGCAGGAATAGTGCAGGAACATATTGTTTAGACATAGAAATATAGGATTAAACCATCATCAACAAAACTATTGTATAATCATCCTTTTAATCACTAAAAATATGGAAAATGATGTATTAACCACATAGGATGAATGATAGGAGATAATGGAGGTTTATGGTGTAATTAGGGATATATTATTGACAAAATGCAAGGAGAAGGTGTAATGATGAGTGTTTGTATGGCGGAAAATATGAAAAAACTGGATCCCAACATAGAGGTCGACCCTAAACTTATGGAAATAAGTCACTTGGAAAAGTATAAATACACCTCAAGAAGCCTCTCATATTTACGCACACAAGTTCAATACTTATCTATCTTTTAAGTTATATATTGGCGAATCTAAAATGGTGAATTTGAGGCATTGAAAGAGTAAGGAGTGTGAAAGTTTCGGGATTGCAGAGGAGAGCGAGGGTTTTTGATAAACGCTAATTAGGCTAACCTCTACAGGTCAGGCTACTAGTGTCTCGCAAGACACCCTCGTGGGTTGTTTAGTGCTTGTCACATGAGGCCTCGCATGATAATTGGAATCTTTCCAGCTAGGCTAAGCCAGATTTGAAGAAGGATGCTTGGTTTAGTTTTCTGCAAAGTATGATGATACAACAGGGTGGTTACAGATTCTGAGATGATATGTATCAGTTCTTCTTCATGAGTAAAGGTATGTCTTTTATGTGTTTATTTGAGGCTTGTATCATGGATGGTATGGCACATGCTTAAGGCATGTCTTGGAGGCCCTTTTTGGTACTTGATTTCATATGGATGATGTTCTTTTCTTGGTGATATTGATACATGTTTGAGACATATCATTGGTACATTGTGTATGGTTTTTACAGTTCATTGTTAGAGGCACATCTTTGTGATATTGGAATATATTTGAGGCATATACTTGGTATATGATCTTGGTTATTATAGTGCATACTTGAGGCATATTGTTGATACATTGGCACATATTTGATACTTGGTACATGGTTTAATGTGTGGTATATGCTTGAATAGTATCTTGGATACATTGGATTATATATTTGGTATATGGTGTATGGCATGATTGAGACATATCATGAGTGATATGGTATATGGTTGAGGTACATGTTATGGCATAGATTATGGTACATGGTTGATGTACATGGTATGGTGATGGTTTTGATATCCATGTCAGTGGATCTGATTATAGTTGATTGATGATGGTATATCAGTGAGAGAGACAGTGACAAAGACAGTGACAGGGATAGTGACAGGTTGGATGATTGGTTGATCATCAATTATAGGTTGATGTATCGGTGATAGTGGTAGTTATGGGTTGATCAATGGTAGTGACAGTTTGAGTCTACACTTATATTTCAGGGTGGTAGGACGGGGAAAGGAAAGGGGGTTGTAGCATCCTTCTAATTGCTGCCAAAAAACTCAAGGAGTTGGATCTTCCTTCAGGTTCAATCCTGTAAATTAGAGGGTCATAGCCTCCTTCCATTTGTAGCTGGAGAATTTAGGGAGTTGTATCTTCTTTCAGGTTGGAGCCTGTAAATCAGGGGGTTATAGCCTCCTTCCATTTGTAGCTAGAAAATTCAGGGAGTTGTAGCGTCCTTCAGGTTGGTGCATATAAATCAGGGGGTTGGTTCCTCCTTCCAATTGGTGCTGGAGAATTTAGAAGTTTATGATTCCTATGAATGTAATCTTTGACATATAAGAAAGAATTATGTGGTTTTGTCCCATTTGGGTTTCCACGTAAATTATGGTGTACTATGTATTTGTGGTTATTTGTTATATCTGTTGATTGATATTTCTCATGATATATTGTTGATAAAGTTAATGATTACATGTTTTAATTAAAAATGGTAAAATATTGCATAATATTGATTCACCCCCCTCTCACTATTCCAATAATTGGTATCATAGTAGGTCCTTCAAGATAATAGTCTAACCATTGGAAGGAAGATCATGAAATACGATAAGATTGGAGTACCACAGTTTGATGGACAAAATTATGCCTTCTGGAGTAGAAGAATGAAAACATATATACAAACATAGGGATTTTATGTTTGGAAAGTAGTAGTATATGGATACACAACACCTACCACTCCTCCAATAGATATAAATGGAAATAAACTCAATGAAAATAATTTGAGGGCCACAAATGTGATTTTGAATGGCCTAGATCACTCAATATATGTGAAGGTTATGCACTTTGATTCTGCAAAGGATATTTGGGACAAACTTCAAAATATTTATGAAGGAGATGCTAAGGTAAAGGGGGCCAAGCTCCAAAACTACAGAGGCAAGTTTGAGCAATTGAAGATGAAGGAAGACGAATATATTGCAACTTACTTTCTATGAGTTGATGAAATAATAAATGTCATTAAAGGATTGGGAGAAGAAATTAAAGAATCAATAATTGTTCAAAAGGTATTGATATCTCTTCTAATGATATTTGATCCTAAAATATCATCCCTAGAAGAAATAGCAGATATTGCCACATTAAGGATGGATGAGCTACATGGGATACTCATAGCCTATGAAATGAGGACAAAGCAGAATAATCCACCCAGGAAGGAAGCAATGCTCAAGGCATCCAAGAAGACCAAGAAAAATAAGCAAAATCCAAAGTCAGACTATAGTTGCAGCTATGATTTTGATGAAGATGAAGAGATGGCCAACTTCATAAGAAATTTAAATAAATAAATTGGAAAATAAAAAGGTAAGATTCCTTTTAAATGTTTTAATTGTGGTAAAATTGATTGTTTTTCTAAGAAATGTCCATATGCTAAGAACAAAGAAAATGATGAAGAAGAAGTTCCTAAGAAAGAAAAGAAACATCAAAAGGGAGACAAGAGAAGAAACATGAAGAAATTATTCAAGAAAAATCTCTACTCAAAGGAGAACACTTAATCATCCAATGAGAACGATGATAGAAACAGTGACTCAATGTTATATCTCAAAATGCCACTTCTGTCCATCCTTGATGTTTCCCCACTCATTCATACATATGTCAACCCATTTTGATGGAGTTCTTTTTAAAAACAAATGTTTTCTTGGCATACATGCCCTGTTGTATAGGCAGAGCACATACATATGCTAGTTGCATACCTGAAAGCCTGCGTACATATGCTTGCTGCACTACTAAGAGCATGTGTGTACTCTAAAAAGTGAGAAACAAATATAAAATATGTGCTTTCTAACAGAGTTTATGGGCTATATTAGGTTTTGTAACCATATTACCTCCTGTAGCATTTTTGGAAATTAAATAACCATCTTTTGCTCATATAAATAGGGCACTAGGGGGGTCATTTAGATATATAAAACTAGAGGCAAGAGAACTTTGCCAAATTTTTTCCCTCGTTCCCCAAGATTTCTGCATTTTTCTCTGAATTTTATCCTCAACATTCCCTTCCATCTATCTTCCTTATACCATCCATCATTCTCCCCTTATGTTGGCATGTTGGTGGGGATCATTTTATTGGGAATAGCGCGCTTGGAGACACAATAGAGGAACCCATGCAAGGTTCATGGAGCGACGCCAACAAAGTTCAGGTTGTAACCTTCAATTTTTTTATTAATAAAAGAGAAAATTTTGTGTCCTAGATATTTATGTCTATGTGTTTATGTTTATGAATATTTCCATGAATAACTAACTCTTTAGATAATCTTGATAATTAAGCATATGTTGTCCTAGATTGTTCTGTAGCATTGTTTCAGGCCAGCTTTGGGAGGAGGTGTGTAGTCTTGGAACCAACAATAATCGAAAGGGATCAACATCATTCATAAGGACATAAGGTACACATTTCTATCTTATTTCTCTTCGCTTAATTATAGTAAGGTTGTGTGTGGTTTGGGGCAGAATAGAACCTTTTCTATCTTTTAGGGTGTCAAGGCTCTGCCTAATCGCTGGACCTAGATTAGGGGGATTTTCCGCATAACACTCAGAAAATGTACTCTTTATGGATTATGAAAATGATGAAGAATATTATGAATAAGAAGGTTAATTTCATCTCAGAGAAGAACTAATCAGTGCTTTATAAGAACTAAAAAGGGAGAGGAAGAAAAACATATCACTCAAGGGATAATTACTTATGCTAAAAGATGATTCTCAAAATCCTAATTATAAAAAAGATCAACAGATGATTTTGAACCTGAAAGTCCAAGTTGAATAAGCTAGAAGGATCAAAGAGACAATCATAAGAAGGCTAGAAGAAAAAGAAAAGGAGAAAGAGAGCTTGGAATCTGAAATAGTCTCACTAAGGGAGGAAATTTAGAAAAGAGATA
This sequence comes from Picea engelmannii, assembly GCA_009831015.1. Classification (NCBI taxonomy): domain Eukaryota; kingdom Viridiplantae; phylum Streptophyta; class Pinopsida; order Pinales; family Pinaceae; genus Picea; species Picea engelmannii. The sequence continues at coordinate 827,056 of ML778600.1, read as the reverse complement.
TGCATTAGAATAGTACCAAAATACTAGATGAAATCATTAGTGTTCAAAGGCTGTATCATGATAGGTTTGGATTAAGATACAACCAAACACATATAGATAATGGTTTGAGCTCTATGACTACAAAAGAGGAAGCATAACACAGGAAGAAGATTACAGAAGGATGGCACCATCTAAAAGACCCAGGTTTCATAATCAACAACCACCCATGGAAAGAAATCAAGAATAAAACTACAGAGGAACAACACTATTCAGAAGATCCCCTAGGTATCAAACTATCTTTCTTGGTTCATGTTATTATTGTAACAATTTTGGGCACAAAGCTATAAACTACAAAGATTATGCTAAGAACATAAGCAACTATGAGGGTCACCCTAGAATTAATCATCTCAAAAATCCTCATGAAGCATACAATATAAACTATAACCTTTTTGTCTCATTAAACGATGAAGTAGAATGTTATAAATGAAACAATTTTGGACACATGGACAAAGATTGCAGATTGACAATCCCTCCAAAGAAACCAAAGAAAGAATTCTACAATTATCAAAAGGGACTATCAAGAATTTGGATAAGGAAGAAGGATAAACTGAATGTTGAAGAATGTTCCCTTGCACTACATGCACAAATCAGAAGAAGTGATTGGTATGTTGACAGTGGTTGTTCAAAACATATGATAGGTGACAAGAACATATTTATAACTCTGAATTAAGAAAGAGATGGATCAGTTTCATTTGGAAATGAAAACTCAGCCATAATTATAGGGAAAGGCATGGTCAAGCTTGGATGTAAGGATGCCAAAGAAGAAAATTTCCTACTTGTTGAAAACATGAAGTGTAATCTTTTGAGTGTGATTCAACTATGTGATCAAGGACATAGACTTATATTTGACTCAGAGAAGTGTGAGATAAGAAAAGAAGGATCAGGAAAATTGGTGGCTACAACAATAAAGACTCCAAACAACATATACATCTTAAATGAGATTGGAAAGGAAAGATGTTTCTTAGGAAAGGAAAATGAAAGTTGGATTTGGCACATAAGAATGGGACATATGAACTTTGACAATCTGGTCAAAATTAACAAAAAGGAAGAAGTAAGAGAAATACCTGAAATTTCAAAACCAGACAGTACTATGTGCAAGAATTGCCTACATGGAAAACAAACAAGAAAAAATTTAGATCAAAAGAATACTCTACAACAAAGCCATTGGAAATTGTATACACTGATCTAAGTGGACCAATGAGAACAAAAGGACTAAATGGTAAACAATACTTCATGCTACTTATTGATGACTATACAAGAATAGTTGCAGTGTTTTTTCTCAAAAAGAAATAAGAGACATTTGGAAATTTCAAAATATTCAAGGAGATGGTTGAAAACGAAATGGATTTGAGAATTAAGGGATTAAGATCAGATAATGGAGATGAATTCATATCAAAATAATTCATGGAATTCTGTGAAGATGATGAAATAAAAAGGCAGTTCTCAACAACCAAGACACCTCAGCAAAATGGAGTTTTTGAGAGGAAGAACAAAACTGTAGTAGATATGGAAAGAACCATGTTGAAGGATTCAAAGTTGAGAAATATGTTTTGAATACAAGTAGTACACACAGTCATTCATATATCGAACAGAGAAATTCTCATAAACAACAGTGATTAAACACCATATGAGTTATGGAAGGACAGACCAACAAATGTCAAACATTTTAGATCATTTGGAAGCAAGTACTACATAAAAAGAGAAGACGACAGAGTTGGAAAATTTGATTCTTGAGTTGATAAAGTAATATTGGTTGGTTACTCAAGAAAAAGTAAGGCATACAAATGTTACAATCTGAGACTCAACAAGATAATGGAAAGTATAAACGTAAAAATTGATTAAGGAGATATACCAAAGATCAAAGAAAAAAGGAAAAATCCAAATGAACAGGAAAGAGAAGAAGAACTAAATGAAGAGAAGGTAGAAGAAGAAGAATAAGAAGAAGAGAAATAAGAACAAAAGGGGAAGTAGACTAGGAATAAAATGACCAGCATGACTTTTTGATTCCCTCGAGGAAACCTAACCATCGGGTTCAAAAGAATCATCCCCCAGAACAAATTATTGAAGATAAAAATGTAAGAATAGAAACTAGAGGAAGGAAAAGGTTTTGTACACCAGAGTAGAGCCACCTTGCACTACTATTCACAATTGAACCCAACAACTATGAGGAAGCTAGTAATGATGAACATTGGGTCAAGGCCCTGGAATAAGAACTACATCAAATAGAGAAGAATGAAACATGGGAACTAGTGCCAAGACAGAAGAACAAAAATGTGATTGGTACAAAATGGGTGTTCAGAAGAAAAACAAAAAATAAAATAAATGAAGATGGATAGGTAACCAGAAACAAGGCAAGTTTAGTATGCAAATGATACAATCAAGTTGAAGGAGTAGATTTTGAAGAAACTTTTTCCCCTGTTTCCAGAATGGAAGCAATCAGATTGATCTTGGCCTATACATATTCCAAGAAAATCAAGGTATATCAGATGGATGTAAAATCAACATTTCTAATTGGAGAATTAGAAGAAGAAGTATACATAGAATAACCAGAAGGGTTCCTACTATCAGAAAAGGAAGATTATGTTTCCATATTGAAGAAATATTTGTATGGAATCAAGAAAGCCCCTAGAGCATGGTATTTAAGATTGGACAGGTATTTGCAGGAACAAGGATTCAGAAAGGGTAATGTAGGTAAAAATATCTATGTAAAGATTGATAGGAACAATATACTTATCATTGCAGTATATGTGGATGACATTATATTTGGAAGTGATGATGACAGGATGAGTAACAAGTTTTCCCAAGACATGCAGAATGAGTTTGAAATGTCACTACTTGGTGAATTAACATTTTTTTAGGACTTCAAATATCTCAGCTGGATGAAAGCATTTTCATTTCACAAACCAAGTACATCAAAGAAATGTTGAAGAAGTTCAGAATGGAAGATTGCAAACTAGTAAGTTCTCCTATGGTGACCGGTTGAAAGTTAAGAAAAGACGATGATTCTAAGGAAGTAGATCAGAGACTCTACATATCGATGATTTTAAGCCTACTCTATGTGACAGATTCACAACCAGATGTAATGCAATCAGTTGGACAAGTTGCAAGATTTCAAGCAACACCGAAGGTAACTCATTTTCTAGTAATAAAGCGGATCTTCATATATATTAAAGGAACAATAGATTTTGGGTTGTGGTATCCAAAAGGGAATGATTTGACTATGGTTGCCTAAGAAAATGTGGATTGGGCAAGAAACATTGATGATTGAAAAAGTACTAGCGGAGCAGCCTTCTATTTGGTTGATTGTATGGTATCATGGTTAAGTAAGAAGCATTCCTCAGTATAATTGTCTACAATAGAAGTAGAATACATTGCAACAACATGTTGTACTCAAGTTCTATGGATGAAGCAAAACCTGCAAGATATACAAGTGACGTATGATGAGACCATTTCAATATATGACAACCTAGTGCTATCAATGTCTCCAAGAATTCAGTGATGCATTCAAAGATCAAACATATTTCGATCAAGTTTCACTTTCCACAGGAACAGGTTATAGAAACAAATATCAAGTTAGAGTATAGTAGGACAAAGAAACAAATTGCATACATATTTACTAAACCTCTCCCAAGAGAGACATTTGAGTATTTTCGACAAAAACTTGGAATAGTTTCTGCTCCACAGTGATCTACACGTGTTTTTCTCAGAATACAAGGGAAGAGAAATCATCTATGTAGAGATGATAAAGGAATATTCATATGAATTCTTTTCTATATGTTAGTAGTTTATTTCATCAAGAAGCACCAATGGACAAAAGCACTAGAAGAGATAAAGTTCAAAAGAAAATTTTCAGGGGGAGTTACCCTTTGCCATTGATGTCAAAGGGGGAGAAAGAATAGAAGCATGCAGACAAGGGGAGCATTGGTCATAGGGGGGGCATGAGTGTTTCCATCAATGCCAAAAGGGGATATTGTTGGAAAATTGATTGTCATTGATGTCAACTTTAGAGGAAGTCTAGAAGCCTCTCGAAATAATGGGTATAATTGAAGAAGTCTCCAAAGTGGTCCCCTTTTGGCGTAGATTTAAGCATGGCCCTCACAGGAAGATGCCTTGAAGAATTCTACAATAAACCCATAGGTGTGGTCATGAGGCCCAAATTTGACTGAGGAAAATGAGGTTGAATAACATTACAAGTACATACAAAACCCTCATAAATGGATATTCTTTGTCATGTTGTTTCCAACGGTAGATGGTACGCCATGTAGTTCCTCACAATTGAGGAGTTATGAGTTCTTGAAGTTGGAAGCCTCAAAGAATGTTTAAGAATCCCCTAAATGGTTGTAACAAGAAGTTACAAGCCATTAATTACAAGGTAAAATAGTTATAAAAAGAAAGTACATGTCGGCCTTAAAGTGAAGGAAAGAAGCCACTTGGAAAAGTATAAATACACCTCAAGAAGCCTCTCATCTTTACACACACAAGTTCAATGCTTATCTATATTTCAAGTGATCTATTGGAAAATCTGAAATGGTGAATATGAAGCAACGAAAGAGTAAGGAGTGCAAATTTTTTGAGATTTTAGAGGAGAGCAAGGGTTTTCGATAAACCCTAATTAGGTTGACCCCTGCGGGTCAAGCTACTGGTGTCCCATGAGGAAACCCTGTGGGTTGTTTAGTGCATGCCACGTGAGGCCCTGCATGATAAATGACATCTGGCGAGTGAGGCTAATCCAGATTTGAAGAAGGATGCTTGGTTCAGGTTGCAACAAAGTATGATGGTACAATAGGGTGGTTACAAAGCGTGAGATGATATGTATTAGTTATTCGTCATGATTATAGGTATTTATTTTATGTTTTTGTTTTAGGCTTGTATCATGGATGGTATGGCACATGCTTAAGGCATGTCTTGGAGGCCCTTTTTGGTACATGGTTGCATATGGATGAGGTTCTTATCTTGGTGATATTGATACATGCTTGAGACATATCCTTGGTACATTGTGTATGGTTGTTATGGTTCATTGTTAGAGGCACATATTTGTGATATTGGCATATATTTGAGGCATATACTTGGTATATGATCTTGACTGTTATGGTGCATACTTGAGGCATATTGTTGAGACATTGGCACATCTTGGATACTTGGTATATGGTTTACTGTATAGTATATGCTTGAGGCATATCTTGGATATATTGGATTATATATTTTGTATATGGTGTATGGCATGATTGAGACATATCATGAGTGATATGGTATATGGTTGAGGTACATGTTATGGTATATATTATGGTACATGGTTGATGTACATGGTATGGTGATGGTTTTGGTATCCATGTGAGTGGATATAGTTATATTTAATTGATGATGGTATATCAATGACAAAGATGGTTATAGGGATAGTGATAGGTTGGATGATTGATCAATCATCAGTTGCAGGTTGATGTATTAGTGGTTGTGACAGGTTGATGTATCAGTGACAGTGATATTTATAGGTTGATGAGTAGTAGTGACAGTTTTAGGGTGGCATGATGGGGCAAGGAAAGGGGGTTGTAGCCTCTTTCTGATTGGTTCCTGAGAACTTAAGTAGTTGGAGCTTCCTTCATGTTGTATCTTGTAAATCAGGGAGTCGTAGCCTCCTTGCAGTTGTAGCTGGAGAATTCAAGGAGTTGTAGCTTCCTTCAGGTTGGAACCTGTAAATCAGGGGGTCGTAGCCTCCTTCCAATTGTAGTTGGAGAATTCAGAGAGTTGTAGCTTCCTTCATGTTAGTGCATGTAAATCAGAGGGGTGGTGCCTCCTTCTAGTTGGTGCTAGAGAATTTGGAAGTTGGTGCTTTCTATGAATGTAATATTTGACATATAAGAAATCATTCTTTAGTTTTCTCTCATTTTGATTTCCACGTAAATTATGGTGTATTGTGTATCTGTGGTTATTTGTTATGCTTTGTCGATTGATATTTCTCATGATATATTGATGATATACTGTTGATAAAGTTAATGATTACATGTTATGATTAAAAGTGGTAAAATATTTCATAATATTGATTCACCATGTTAAGTACAAAATATTTGTATACAAAATCACCTTAATAGATCCACAAAGCAATATTGAAGAAACACACTTTATTATAAGAAGACCCTTGAGGTAGGGCAACACCATACAATGGATTATATTATGGAAGGTATCCTATCTTGTTCACTTGCCTCGTCTCTTCGAGGGGAAAACATCCTAATGAGATTCAACTCCAAATACAATACTTATCTTCGTATCCCATTACATTGCTTGAACCCCTTTATATAGTGCTACCAACCACCTAAGAACATTCTAGAGGAGGAACCTTCTAGTAAGTCCTCTTACATTTATTATATATAATTACCATAGTGGGCCTTATTTAATAATATACTGGACCTATTCCACCTTACATTGAATGGCCTCCACTATTATAACTATGGGCCCTCCAGGCCCCTGACTACTTCTCTATCTACCTAACATTTCACCCCCCTTATGAAAGTGTTTCCCTCAATGCTTGTTATGAGGGTGTACAACCATATACTAGGGTCCCATGGATAAGTGTGGACCATAGTGCTGAAATAAGTTTGAGAACCAAGGTCCCATATAGAAATGTGAACCATCATGATGAAGTAGTCCAACCACCATTCTAAACCTGGGTCCTGTATCCAAGTGATCATGTGAACTCAATGTTGAAGATATCGACACTCAATAGGTATTTGATCCAAAGGTCTACATTGATCATGTGGATTGTAATATGTATATCCATACACATAGTTGGATAGGGTCGAAGCTGAATCTAGAAGTAACAATACCACTGGAGAATATGCAAACTGGACACTGATACTCATAACTAGCTTTGGATTTGTCACATTGATGTTCTCTAGAGAAGGGGGAGTAGAGTCATCAAATAAAATATGAAAGTGGTTGTCATCTCATAAATGAAAACTATCCATATACCAATCATCACAATCAGCTTCAAAATCATACCAAGAATATGCTTCTTGATTGTACTCATCCTTGATGGCCTACATAATATACCTTCTTTTCATTTCAATGTTGAGCTCTTGAATATATTTTTCCTAAGCATTTAGCATTTCAACTTTGATTTCTTGAAATGTTGTCTTGATCGCTGCAATGATTTGAGAGAGAATATCCATCAGAAACACCACATATAATATACCAAAATAAATCTCTTAAAATGATTTATCCAATGGCATGAATCTGGTATCAATCTGAGCACCCTATGAAAAGTTATGAACTCTGCAATCCCATCGTCATCATGAAACCCCCCCCCAAAATGGTTGATTTTACATCAACAATATATTCACTTCCAGAGCTCCGATTTGGACGATCTGTTTTTTGAAATTGGGTGAAATTGTGAGAGGAAATCAAATCTTTAATTTGTTTTGTAAATTTCGGCCTCAGCTGTTACAAAAATCAGAAAATTTTTGCGGTTGTCCACGGAAAAACCCTGAAAATAACATATTTTAAAATGCTCATAAATTTACTTCTTGGACTCCGTTTCAGACGATTGTTTTTTTTTAATTGGGTGTTTTTGACTCCAAAGAATTGTAATACCTTCAAAAAAATGTTAGAGAGGCTCCTTGAGAAGGAGGAAATCTCATTTCATGGCCTTCACAGTTACAGATTAACACATTTAATTCAAAGCACACTTGCTGAGTGCAAAAGAGCAAAAATTAAGAAGTCTGAAACAAATTGTTTTCTGGTTAATGCTTGGTTTGACGAGGAATGAAAAAAGGAAAGGAGAAGGTGGAAGGAATCAGACAAGGATAACATAAATCTCAAATCTTACCAGCAGATAGTAAGAAAGAAAAAGGCCGATTTCATGGTTTCGAGGAGAGAAGAACTAATATTCCTTGGGAAAAATAACCCCAAACTATTTTGGAAGGAGCTCCAACTGAAAAAGGTGCAAACTAAAAACAACATTACAACTTCTAAATGGTTCGACTATGCAAGACAACTTTATGAGCAGGATCCCAAGGTTGATCCTCCTCCCTTGGTCAACATAGATACAAAACTCTTCATGGTGCAAGAGGTAGAGATGGGTATCAAGAGGTTGGGTGCTGAAAAAGCAAAAGACTTAGATGAACTCCAAGAAGAATATCTAAAGTGGGGCTTAAAAATTCTTTCACCTCACATCACAAAAATTTTCAACAACATCATACAACAGGGGTTCCCCACAGATTGGACAACTAGTATGTCAATACCTCTTTTCAAGAGTGGTGACGTTAATAATCCCTCCAATTATAGAACCATAATGATAAACCCCTTGTTTGCAAAGTTATTTGGAAGCATGTTAGAAAAGAAAATTAGCAAGTGGGTAGAAGAAAGAGATAAATGTGCTAAAGGGCAAGCAGGTTTTAGACCTAAACATTCCACAGTTGATCATTGCATAAATTTAAGGCACATCATTGAAAAAGCTTGGGAAAAAAAGGAAGAAGTTTTTTGTTGCTTTGTTGATTTCATAAAAGCCTTTGACATGGTTCCTAGGGATAAGCTTTGGAGCAGGATGGAGGAACTCAGGGTTCCCAGGTATTTGAGAGTAGTTGTGCATGGGATGTATGAAGAGGTGAAAGTCAAAATCAGAACTTCAACATGCATTTATGAAAGTTTTAGAAGCGATATCGAGGTCAAGAAAGGTTGCCCACTGTCCCCTACTCTTTTTGGGTTATATATTGACAAGATTGAAGAGTGGCTAAATTCGCAAGGGGGTGACAATATCCATTTGGGCAAGTTCGTTATAAGGCTTATTTTGTACGTAGATGACCTTATATTGATTACTAAATCAACTCTTGGTTTGCAAGAGCACTTATGTTCCCTTGAGAATTTTTGTAGAAGGGTGGGGATGCAAGTCAATATTAGCAAAACGAAAGTAGTGGTTTTCTCTAACAAAAGAAAGCATAACCAACATAAGTTCTACTTT
>ML778600.1:804346-818017 GCA_009831015.1 Picea engelmannii | reverse complement strand
AACAAATTCAAAATTAAAAGTGCAGTTCCTTATGCTATCCTGTTAAGTGAAACAGGGGTTGCCCCTATTGAAGCAATTGCTATGGTGCGAGTCATAAGGTATTTGAAAAAAATTGAGCAAATGGAAGAGGGTAGATGGCCTAATGTTGTGTTTAGTGACAGATTGTGCAAAATAAAGAAGACTTGGATGCGGAAAAATAACAAATGGTTTAGTAAATGGGGCATTTGTTTGAGCATGTGTCCTACAAAGAGTAAAGAGATAAAAACTTTTGTTATGGATAAGTTCCACAAACATACTTGGGAGAAAGAGCTAGGGAGAAAGAAGAAGTACTACATTGAAGAGTTTAACCCCACTCATAACCATCAACAAAAGGCGTACATAGGGGCCGATATTTCTTGGAGATCTAAAATTCTTATTGCTCAATTAAGGACTAATTCTCATCAACTCCGTTGTGAAACAGGGTGCTGGAAAAGGCCAAAAGAAATGTGGGAGGAAAGAGTATGTATTTTGTGCTCGTCTGAAAAAGTGGAAACAGAAAAACATTTCATTTTAGAATGTGAGGCCCTCAAAGACAGCAGGGAAAATTATGCAGGTATTCTGGCAGCTAGTTATTGGGATAATCTATTCAGCAAAGAGTTTGTCGAGAAGCTGGGAGCGATTAATGTAAAACTTCATAGGAAAAGGGCCGAATAAAAAAGCCAGATGGAAAAGCAATCTGTCCCATAGGCTATTTTTAGCCTCGTGGACGTTAAAAATACTTTCTTTCTTTATTTCTTTTTATTTATATACACATAATATTTTGCATTATAATATTATAATTAATAAATAAACTAGAACGCGAATGAAATAATGACTTAAATTATTAAATTCTATCAAAGATTATATATATTATTGATTGGGTATTTGTGTCTTATAATAATGATTGAAATTAGGACTTTTATTAATAAATTGATATTATTGGTTCTATTAATAATTATATTTATGATTGATTGATATTAAAGACTTATATTAATGATTGATACTATTGGTTTTATTGAATGATGTTATAATTAATGAATTGGAAGCCAAACATAATAATGAATTATACTAATAAGTTAATGGAAAATAAATAGAAACTTGTGTCTTCCATATGAATAACTAATGCACAAGTTGTGTAGCCTTAAAAAGGTAGATAAGATTATTATACTTGTTTACTCTGTTAAATCACTAGATAGAATCTTCAGATTTAGTGTTAGACTATTATCTAGTTCTTGGCGAATGACTTGTATTTTGCATAGGTGAAGTATTACATTTTTATTTGTTAAATTTCAAAATTAGTTGTGTTATTTAAAGTTACTCTTTGATTATCCAAAAATGTTTTCATGTTCCTTGTCATTCTTAGTATTGATGATTTAAAACAAGAGGGTAATTACATATGGTATCAGAGCAGGGTTCTACTCTGGGACATTGGACTCGTTACGACTTCCAATGTAATTTTTTAATTAAAGATGCAATTACTAATATAAATTGAAATTGTTTTATGCATGTATCATGGTCAAAGTATGGAGAATGAGTAGATGTAAGGGTGCAGGAGGAAGAGGTATACCTCCTCCAAGTACACTCACACCCGAGGGATCTTCTCCACGGGGAGAAGAGCATACTACCGAGTAGGAGCATGTTGCAGTGGAAAATGTCATGGGTATGGTGAGGTATTTTAAAAGGATGTTAGAGGCGTTGATAAATTTATTTGATCATCGTGAGGGTAGAGGATCTGACCCAATGAGGGTTCAGAATGCCCTCCTGTAGCTAGTAGTGGTGTTCATAGAGAACTCGAGAAGGTAAAATTTCCCAAGTTTTGGAGTTCTACGGATGATTTAGCCATCGAATATTGGTTGGAGAATATGGAAATGTTTTTTGCATTGCGTGACTATACCTCCAACATGAAGGCCTGCATGGCAGTCTTCCAGTTGAAAGGGAGTGTGCTTCTTTGGTTGAAGACACTCTTACCACAGTTGAATATGGCCATTGAAGGCGTTTCATGGGAATTGTTCGAGAAGTGATGCCGAGAGAGTTACCTATCTGATGAGTTCATTGAGCACCAACTCAATGAATTCAACATTTTACAATAGGTCATTCATATAGTACCTGAGTATGAGGCTAGATTTATGGAGTTGCTCAAATATTCTCTCCATCTAAACACTGAAAAGTTAAAGGTGAATAATTTTGTTTTGGGTCTCAACTACAACATTCGTGCTAAGTTAAGGATCTTGATGCCTCAAACTTTGTACGATGAAGTACAAAAATATTTTATTGTTGAAGAAGAGTTGAGTAGTGGGAGTCAGGATAGGACTCCTTCCAAGAAGACAGAACAGGCACCACTTAGAGCATCACAGCAGCAGATACCCATTAGGCAGACTTCTGGGCATCGTGATACACCCATAGGACCTATATTTTCTACACTGCACAGACAAGCTACCAACCAGAGGAATTATTATAGAGCACCACCGCAGCAGAAGTTGCGTCGACCTCAACAACAATAATGGTATAGATATGTTCTGAAGAACAGATCAGGACCTCATAACCCTAGATGAGCAGATTCTTCCTCTGGAACTAGGAGCACCGGCCCTAAGAACGAATGTTGGACTTGTGGAGAACCCCACTATTAGAGATATTGTCCTATTGATAGGGAGAGAGATACTGGATCGGGAGGAAAGTCAAAAGTAGGTGATATGGGAAAGGCCTATAGGATTCATGCAATGGTGAATAACAACCAGGTTGAGCATCATTCTACAGTGCTCGAGACTTCAGGTATGATATCAGATCAACATTTTAGTATTTTGATAGATCCAGGAGCTACTGAGAGTTTCATTTCTAGTCATGCGCTCAAAATAATTAAGGTGAATGAAATCGAACAAGATGAGTTTATATTTGTAGAATTGGCATCTAGAGCCAAGAAAAAAGTTGGAGGAAAGGTTAAAGATTGTATTATTAATTTGGATGAATTCCTTGCAAGTGTAAACCTTTTTTTTACAACCTTGGGGTCCTATGACATTGTGATTAGAATGGATTGGTTAGAATCACACAACATGATACTTAACTATAAGACAAAAAGATCAATTTTAATTGATGAATTGGGAGAGTGTAGAGTAATTATAGGAAGAAACCAAGGAGTATCGTTGAGATTTATTACTTCCCTACAATTGAAGAAAAATATGTGCAAAGGATGTAAGATGTACGACATTTTATCTCTTAACGAAAAGGGTGACGCAAAAGGATTGGAATACTTTCTAGTAGTATCAAAGTTTGCTGATGTTTTCCCTAAGGAACTACCGGGTGTACGACCGAAAAGAGAATTGGAATTCACTATAGATTTAAAACTTGTAACCGAACCAATTGCTAGAATGCCTTATCAAATGTCAACAGCTAAATTACAATATTTAAATATGCAATTGAAAGAGTTATTAGATTTGAGACTTATATGTCCAAGTGTATCATCGTGGGATGCACCAGTAATTTTTGTAAGAATGAAGGACAGATCATGGAGGCTTTGAATTAATTATCATCAATTAAACAAAGCCATGATTAAGAATCAATACCCATTACTGAGGATTGATGACTTATTTGATCAAATGAAGGGGGTGACAGTATTTCAAATATATATTTGAGATTAAGTTATCGCCAACTGCGAATCAAAGAAGAATATATTCCTAAAACAACGTTTAAGACAAGATTTGGACATTACAAATTTATTGTATTATCGTTTGGTTTGACAAATTCCCCTGGTGTATTCATGAGTTTAATGAATGGGGTATTCCGCGAATACTTGGACAAGTTCATAGAGGTATTTATTGAAGACATATTAATTTACTCTCGGACAAAAGAGGAGCACGAAGAACATCTGATATTATTTTTGTAGTGTTTAAGAGAAAACAAGTTGTACAGAAAGTTGTCGAAATGTTATTTTTATCAGAGAAAGATTCATTATTTGGGAAATTTTATTTCTGGGGTGTTATCACTGAAATTTCATTCGAAAATGGTTATAGGAATCCATCATCTTCAAACAACTATTAGTTCACCCATGGACCAAAAATCACCAAAAATGCATTTCCAAAAGGTCCAAAACTATACAACTAGTTATAAAATCAACATGCGCTAAGGATATACAGGAAGCACACGCACATGTGCCAGTTGAAAATGCCAGAAATGCACGCATGCACCCGAGGTGAAATTGTGGACACTAAAAGATGCGCACACCTCAGAACGACGCATTTATGATGTTGGTCGGCTTCCCACCCACTTCTGGTTCAGCTTCCAAGTCGATTTGACATCCAAATCTCGGCTGAATCTGACTGGGTGGCTGGTCAAAGACCTAAGGGTGCCCTAAATAACCCCTTGTTCACACTAAAGGATGGTTAGATAATGATTCAAAGCTATGCTATAAAAAGAGGCCATGGGTGCACTACATTTTCAAGGAATTCATTTGTATTGTTATGCTACCTATATTCTCTTGGAGGATCCTCTTTTCTTGTCAAGAGCATACAAGAATTATTTCATTGGAGCTATTCACATCACCTTTTGAGTGAATTAGCTTGGGATGCTTTCACCATTTCTTTCAAGTTTTCAAGTTGTAAGAAGAGCTCAATCTTGGGGGTTCAAGAGCCCTCCCTTGGAGGAAGAAGGGACCCAAAGTCTCCCTTTCTCTTTGGTGTTTTCTTTCCACTAATACAATCCTTTCCATTGCTGGCATGAGTCTTGTTTGTTCTTTGTTCTAATGTCTTTATGCACTCCAGTTTAATTTTTGTTATTTTTCTTAGCTCAGTATTTTCTTTATATTACGTGTTTGTTGTTTCTAACTTTTACCGTCATTGTTGTCTTGCCTAGCTAACCCAACTGGGCTTTTAAGCACCTATGTTTTTCTCATTTCGGTGACAAAAGAGGCGCAACAGATTGGTGACTCCACTGGGGAGAGGTATCAATTTCCTACCCCATTTGGGTTATTTTAGCTCTTCTTTTTGTTTCTTTAACTTGCAGGGACCATAACCGGCCCAAGCCAACCTGCAAAAAGCCAAATTCAAATCTGAACAGAGAGAATTTCGTCCGAAATTTTCTTCACGGTCATGTAACAGACAGTGCGCGCATGTTTTATCCCACAGACACGTCTTCAACGCACATGTGCTCAAACTGATATATTGTTCAACACCTTCTACGCACCAGCGCCCAAAATTCCCTTTCAGTTCACGCATTGGCGCTCACAGCGCCTCTGTCTACTCTGAGACCCGCACACCTGTGCAGAAAAACAAACATTGTAAGCTTTTTGTGATCTGTGGAGGGCCCATAGCCTTCTTAAAATTGATTCCATGCACATTTTAATATGCACCACACTTACATTCCCTCTCCATATAAAGGGATTAGTCAAAACATAGGCACTTAGGGGTTAAAATCATAACTTTTCCTTTTTTTTGTCATTTTTCCACATGGATGGTTTGCTTTGACTAAAGTTAAGTTGGAATCATTCTACATCACATATAAAACTTTCATTGGGACCAAAAATTGGATATCAATCATTGAGTATGCTCTTCTCTCGTGCCCCAAAGCGATCTTGAGAATGAGAAAGGGGTTGAAGGAAAATTTCATCTCCCTTAGAAAAGACAAAATCTTTAGGAGAGGACAACAACCCCCTCGGGACTCCTCTTAGTTTATTTTTTCAAACACATCTTAAGATTATAATGGGACCATACATGCTCACATGCTACAAAGATAGGATAGTGTTGAAATTTACTTTCTTAGATTAAAGCACTAGGGAATTTTTAAGGTTTTGTAATGGGCCCATACATGCCCACATGTCCACAATCTAGGACAGTTTCAAATCTTTCTTAGATTAAATTAGATTAGGGAGTTAAAAGAATAGTAAGGACCCACATGTCCACATGCTAGTTTCCTAGGGACTTTAAAATTCTGCAAGGTTGTACCAATGACATTTAGTTAATTAGGTAATCAATACTTGTAAGGACCAAGCGAAGTCCACATGTAGCAAGGTGACACCTAATTTATTAAAAATATTGGCACACTTTCACTTGTTCGCACACAAAATTCACTACTCACTCACATATTTTTCATCTCGAAACATGGAGGTTGAAGTAATTTTCCTCCAAAGGGATTCCGAAACACCCCACCCTTCTCTTGATGAAACTATCCACTCCCACTTAATTTCAAAGAAATTGGCTCACACCCCCAATCTCTCAAAACAACCACATCTAAATTTTTTCTAAAAACTCACTAAGTTTTCCTCCACAGGAGGTGCCAAAATAATTTTTTTAGTCTAGGTAGGATTTCGGGGATAGGCATCCAAATAAATCATCGTTATCTGGTTCTCACATCTTCAAACAATAGAAGTTGTCAAATAGGGAACTTTAAATCCTTCAATTCAAGTGTTCCTAACACCATAAGGCAGGGAGATACCCGTGAAGGGTTAAATGACGAGGTCTGGTTGTTCTGTGCATCCCCCCTTGAGGCACCCACCTCTTGGACGGGATCCAGCTCGTGACCCATTTCTTAGGTCAAAAATCTAAATGTCGCACTTTGAACGAGGTACCTAGTGACCAAATTTTAGGACATCTACCCAAGTGGAAATTGTGGGCTGCAATTGCAACTTGATCGGATTTTGTGTGGCTATTGGGAAATATCACCAACTCTTTCAGGATATGCACCCTCTACCCCTCATTATAACTGATTACTTCATCCTTCACTAGTTCCTCTTCTGGTGGCTTCAGAACCCACTGTTGAGTGCTATTGGAAGGTCCAATGTTATTTGAGAGGAAGGACATTACGTAATTTAAGACATGAGCATTTGTTTCTTTGGTCCCCGACATGGACAAAAGCCACCTATCCACATGTATGTTTCTGTATCAATTGCTTTATGTATGATGCCCTTGTGATTACATCCGATTGTGAAATATATTGTGAAGGTTCGAAAATCACGGCAAAGACTCTTGTTCATTTATTTCTCTCATCACCATTTTCACACATTCACTTAGCTATTCAAATATCATAGGGGATCCATAGAATCCACGTCATTCCATACACTTGCTAAATCTCCCTCCTATTCTAGGGGGAGTTCCTAGTCTTTCCAACTCATCAGCTCCATCGTCTCACACTCCTGTGAGTGCTATTGTTTTGGGATCAACTTTGTTTGGTTCCACTTAACTTGGGTCCACTTCCCAAGGTCAACCAACCACTCACTCTCCTTTACATGGAAGCGGGGGGGCAACTTATTCTCAAGAGGGAAGTACAAACCCACCTACTCCCCCTCAAGGGTTAGGTACCCAAACCACTCACACTATGGCCGGAAGTAATCCTCTGCCACCACCCCAGATGCCATAATTGGATTCCCTCAACATATCGGATCTGACTAAAATCACCAATGATCCTATATTGCACAACCCCACATGGCCAGCAATGCCTACCAAACTACCTTTAGACATCCCTGAGTTTGAAGGAAAACTGGGAGATGATCCTGCCAACCATATCATGACCTTTCACTCATGGTGCTCTTCAAACAACATCACGGACGATTCCATTCGATTAAGGTTATTTCGACGTACACTCACTGGCCCATCAGCTAAGTGGTATGTAGAAGAAAAGTATGGGTCCCATATGACCTTTGAATCCTTGGCCAAAGCATTCTTGACCTTCTTTCAACTACCAATTCGTCATGACAATGGCCTCGAACTACTCTCAGAATTTAAACAAACCTCTGCCATGCACATCGCTGACCACATTCACGAATGGCGTCGGCGACATAGTCTCTGCAAAGCTAAAACTACTCCACAACAATGTCTCAATTGGTTCCTCAAATCACTTGTTTCCCTCCTTGCCAAAGATGTGGTTTCCACCTTCCTCCAGTCTAAATAAGAAGCCATTAGTAAGGCTCAACAGTTCGAACTCATTTATTCACAGTCAGGATACTTATATACGGTACTACCTGATGCCCCGAGACCCGTGCCATTCGTCCAGGAAAAACCTGGGATGTCTCACTCTGCGAATGGATTGATTGGTACCACAACACACCACAATCCATATCCCCCAGAACCCACTATGTATGGTACACCTCCATATCCACCAGCATATGGAGGAAATCCTTACTAGCCCCCTCCCCTTTACCAACAGTTATATCCTGTTGTTCCCCCTCAGTCATTGGGGGCACCCCCACCGGTACCCATGCCATATCCAGTCTCTCAATCCAGTATGGGTCCACCCCCAACCCTTGGATATAACCCTAGAAGTAGTGGAAGTACCTCTACTTCCTATATGCCATATGGATCCTATCCACAAAACAATCCATATTTTCCATTTCCTAGTCCTCCCCAACTGGTTAATCCTCCATCGAGACAACCACATGACGACGTCAACTTTGTTCATCCATTTTCCATTCAACAGGCTCATACATTTGAACAGTTGAATACAACCAATCCAACTCATAATCATAAAGGAAGAAACTGAAATAATGACAATCCAGGACCAGGTAGGAATGACCCCCACAACCATCCCATTGGGGGAAACCAATACCAAGACCCCCAAGGGGGCACCGATAACAATATACCATGACAAGAGAAGCATAACAATCTTCAAATTAACTTCCCTTGTGCTATATGTGGTGAGTATGGACATTATACTCATCATTGTCCCCAAATTTCTGATCTCCAATGGATGAGGGCATCCATGAACTCACAAGGCCCTCTGACACCATCTGCCCCTCAGTAGGCCCCACAAAATTATTTGCAACCACTGCCTCCAACTGGTTTTCAAAACACCATTCCATACCAAGGTGTGATGAACACCCAACAAGTGATCAACCCTACCCCACCACAAATGGGGCAATATCCAAACCCGAGTGCCACTCAACCCAGGAATTTGGTTGATTGCAGTGTCGTCCTCACTAGCGAAGAAATTATTTTGCAAACCCACAATTGTCAATATGGTATGTCTCTCGAATCTACCCCAACCACCTCAGAAACACTGCCAACTCATACAGGACAACCATTGATGATTCCACGTCCTCACGCAGAACCCATTCCTTGCATACCACGTATGCCTTTACGACAGAATGTGCATAACCCTCATGCTAGGGATGCTCATAATTATAGTCTGGTTGATGACTTAGCCCAGTCTTCCGCAGCCATGTCTGTGTTGGAGGTCCTCCAAACCTATCCATCACAACGAAAATCCTTGCTTTCTGCCTTGGGGGCAGCCGACATAGCTGACACACAGTTGATCACATTTGATTCAGATAACGGAGAACCATGTCTTCCCACCCAATAATCCTTTCAGATACCATTTAATATATGGAACACCACATTTTATCGGTGTATCATCGATGACGGTGCATCCACCTGCATCATGTCTAAACACGTATGGTAGAAAATTGGCTTCCCTGAGCTAGTACCCTCTACCATCACCCTTCGAGCTTACGATGGTCGACCAACATCTTCCGTAGGGCTTTGTCAAAATGTCCCCATAGAACTTGGGGGAAAAACCATCCTCATTGCCATTGAAGTTATCGATGCCCAGCTTGATTACAATATCTTGTTCGGATGCAACTACATGTATGCTATGAAGGCAGTTGCCTCTTCTGTGTTTCGTACGATGATGTTCCCCCATAATGGGAAGATCGTCACCATCGACTAACTTACACATTACGAGTCTAACCATTCTGACAACATCGATAACATCCTCCCCCTTGTTCGTGTTAGCTCGAATGATTTTCCAGTTGTCAACATTGACCTTGGATTATTCCAAGACCCATCCATGTTGGGAACTTATCAAGGATCACCATCATTCCTAAACCCATCTTTTTCAACACAAGTGTGTGTAGTTTCCTGATCTAAAATTTAACTTGATCTAAAATTCAAGATCTTTAACCATTATTCGCATGTGAGTTTTTAAACTGTTAACCACCTTTATAATGCAAAGTTAAAGAACATCCATCAAGCACATAAGAACATAAATATGTAAGAAAACCATCTATGAACAAGAATTGGTAACGGAGTTCACCAGACCCCCTGGCTACGTCTCCGGGCCACTTTCCAAATGGGGAGGTCGATAGATTAAGTATTCAAATGCTTACAAAGTGACTTCTGATTTATGTCTGTCATATACAGTAACAGACTTCATCAACAGTTGGAAGATGAAATTCTGAGACTTTTAAGTATGAACATGGATACCTTTCGGTGTATCTGAAAGATTCTGTGAGTACTTTTCTGTTTAGATGCCTGAATGAAAAAACTGAAGTTGGATATGGAATCCTTGTTAAAAACCGAGACTTTTGAGTATAAACTCGATATATTTTTGAACTGGACTCAGAATGCCCTTCTTGGCACAATTCCCAAAATCCGCCTCTGATCTGTACAGTCCGTAGGGCCTCGGGATGCATGCCAGTCCAGAATCACCTTGATCTACATGCAAAACCACCTTGGTCTACGTGCAAATTCACCTCGGGTTGCATGAAAAACCACCTCAATCACTGTGCAAAACCACCTCAGTCTGCATGCCAGTCTCTGCCTACATCAAAACTCCTCCTCGAGATTCGTGCCCATGGCTCATTTAAATAAGAAAACAATGGTATAAAGAGGCGCGAGTTATGGTCCATGTGCCCTCCAAAATCCCCCAAATCTCGACACTTTTAAGATTACTTTGCCACTTCTTGCCATGTCCCATGGCAGTGGCGCATTGGTAGCTATGGTGGTTAGGGGGGAGGAAGTCCCGGGGTCAAACCCGTGGTCTTCTCCTCCCACCACATATGCTTTTGATATATCATATTGTTTAACATATGTTTGGTGCGTTTATTACATACCGTATGTTTTAACATATGGTTGGCGCATTTTATTACATATGGTATGTTTTAACATTATGGTTGGTGCATCATACTACATATGGTATGTTTTAACATTATGGTTGGCACATCATATTCCATATGGTATGTTTTAACATTATGGTTGGCGCATCATATGGTTGGCGACTTTGGATATATGGCATGGTTTTAATAGCATTTAAATACCAAGGGGGGGCCTTGTTGTTGGCAAGGTTGAGGGCTAAGCCCTTGACCACCCCCTTTTTTCCAAACCATGGGGTCATGGTGGCTTTATTCTAAGGTCTTGGGTTCAATTCCCATATCCCCAAATTACATTTCTTTTAACCATTTCTCACCATTTTAACCATCTTTGACGAAACTTCAACTGCTGATATCTTCATCATCTGGAGGTCGTTTTTCCCGAAACGAATGTCACCGGAAAGTTGCTAACGAGCTCTTCCACTTTGTAATCTTTACTTTACATTTCGAATACTTTAACTCTATTGAATTTTGAGATGATCCAGCTGGATCAAACCTTCCCACTGAAAACCTTTTTGGCCACAAAAAGTATGAAATCATTCAGAAAATAAGTGAGGACATGTTTGTCTCACTTGTCCTGTATCACCTATCCATTCTTCCTGAAACCTGTACATCTGCCTTAGCAATGCAACAATCAACACTGCATTGACATTGTTAAGTACATTAACCACATTCTTAATCACATCTTCATTCAACATTGTCGGATCCAACCACATACTGCTGATGAGTAATAAGTTGAATATAAACATTGAACATGTGAAAGAGATTGTACTCGAACTATGCTGACTTTTAACCGTAGAAATACTATCAACCAAAACAGGTGCATTGTAGTGAAATGCCACTTCCTCTTCATGCTTAAGATTCTTTTCTTCCTTACATTGTATGGACATAAGTGCCAAATTCCGACTTGCATTAACAACCCTTTTTAATTGTTGTGTAGTGCCCAATGATTTGTCATTTTTGAATGAATGTGAATGCACTATGTACTCAATTCCTTCTTTAAACAAGTGATATTGATTATGTTCTCGATAGAAGATCACTTTTCGATCATATAAGTACGGACTACCCAACACAATTCCATAGATATCTAGTGGGACCACATCAAATTCAACCTCATCTACAAACTTAGATGTAATTGCAAACTTTAGATCACATTGTTGTGTTACTTGTAATCTTTTATCTTTGCATACCCAACCTAATGGATAAGGTTCCTTGTGTATTTTTGTTGTTAATCCCAATTGCTTAACTACTTCTTCTGAAATAAGATTAACTTGAGATCCACTATCTATGAGTGTGTCAACCTTTGTTTGTTTTGTAATCACTCTTATATGAAACAATGCATTCCTCTTTCTATCCTTAGAATTGTCATCATCTTTAGAAGTAGAAGCACATGAAGAACCAATGTTAGAATCATTATCAACAATAGATTTACCTTTCACACCTACGATTTTTATCTTTGTTTCATCCTCGGAATCTGATCCAAGGTCCTCAACGATAACCGTGGATGTTTGCTTCCCCTTTCGATATTTAAACCACTTTGGTTTCATTTCAGGATGTAGCTTCCAACACGTTGCCTCTTCATGCCTGTTAGCACTCTGTAATTTGCCCAAGGCTGAAAGGCAAACACAGAGGCAACATCAAAACCACTTCGAGTCTTGGATCTAGCCCTCCAAGACTCAGAGAGGGATCTCTCTATATGATTTAGCTTTGTTTAATCTCAGATATTAGGCTAGTTAAAAGAATTATTGGTTTTGCTGTAAAGGGTTTTTAAAGTTGGTTGAGACAAACTGCACATCCATTGGGCTATGGGGTCTATAATTAATAAAATCTGAGATACAACCAGAAATGCTGAAGAAATCCTTCACAAGGCGAGATAACACACTCACTGGATCTTTAATAATTTAAATGATGATCAGAAGAAAAGATAAGGAAATAACTCCAACCAACATGCACTTAAGAATCTCTTAATTGAAGATATTTAGAAGATGAACATTCAAATCTTTAGAATCGGAAACAGGGTATCGGAGATAAATCCTGAGACATACGCTACTCTTAAAGATTAGTTTCAGAAAATGAGATGATTACAGAGCAAGAAAACATTTAACTGAGAAATCACATCACCAGTGAACATGCGCAGGAATCCTGTAAAGTGCCTCTTTTTCATTAATGGCAGATCTATTCAAAAAGGTTACAGCTTGATATCTACAGGGCATGAAGATCCAACCCCTTTACATTCAAATCATCCCAATAAATAATATAGATCTTCTCCTCCAGTTCCGAGAGTCGGTTCAACCGCCTCGGCCAAAAATAGCCACCACTCCCAGAAAATTCGGAGTTTTCTGCCATAAAAAATGGACCGTTTTTTCTGCAAAACAGGGGTCCGATCAGACGTGATTCTCTCTTCAATGATGACACCTGGACGAAAACTGAAAGAGGTTATTGTATATGGACATGTTTTGGACAAAAACCTCTTTTGGTTTCTCCGAATTCGTCCCCAGCTGGCCGTGACAGCTCCTGAAAGATCGGGACTGAAACGAAAAATGGAAAGTCTAGAAAAATAGGCCTCGAAGATGCCTTTGAATCTCTCTTCTCGTGACCCCGTTGCAAAAAATGAAAGAGATTTTTGTTCCTTAGCCCGTGATGAGAAAAAACCTCTCTCGGATTTTTAAAATTCGACTCCGTTTGCTCAGAATATCCCTCGGAAGAAGGCATGGTAAAACTTACAAAAGATGGTAAAAACATGCAAAAGAGGTTTTTGACGGGAGACGGAATTCTGGACCCCCCCCCCTCGTTAAATGCAGACTACC
>ML778600.1:783454-804229 GCA_009831015.1 Picea engelmannii | reverse complement strand
GGGGGGGGGGGGGGGGGTCCGGAATTAAACGAGGTGCGTTGATTAGTTTTGATATGGTGGATGAGGGGGGCGCGTACATGAAAATGTATGGGAGTTTAGGTGGGCAGGATTATGGAGGGAATTAGTGGATGGTGACGTAGGGAAATGGGTAGTGGGGGTAGGTGGGGTAGGAGTAATGGCATAGGGGGAGTGGGATATTACATAGGTATGTGGTGATGTGGAGTGACGTGAGGTGGGGTAGTGTGAATGGTAGGATTATTTTGATTTAAATTTTAGAACCTTTCTATTGGTCACTCATGAAATTAAATGGCCAAATGCCCTTTAATTTCCAGTTACATTTGAACGACGCTTCAAACATTAATCTATATGCTTTCTCGGATCCTTTCAATGCTACAGAAAATGGGATTTGATCATCTGAACGACCTGCAATTGGACTCCAGTCGAGAAAATTTAGAACAAGAGCAAAAATAATAAGGTATACCCCAGAACATTCTTCTGTTGGGCCTGCCCTTCAGGAAAATATAATGCATATCAGCCAATACCCTGATCGCTATCCATCCTCGTCCTTTAAGATATGGATACTCTGTTGCCCTGTCTAACTTCTCTGCCACCTATTCCTTATCGATTTTGCAATCAATATGTATCCCCTGTTTGAATTGCGTTATTTATACTACCTTAAGAGGATGTACAACTTTTACTTGAATGGTTTCAACCTTTAAGTCGACTTGTTGTATTATGTAGCATTGAGTTACAGTATCCAATATTTCAGAATAGCATTAACAACAGTGGAGGAAATCCTTGCCAGAGAAATAATGGTTGACTGACAGGGTTCTTCTTTTACAACATCTTGGCTAGCAATAAAAACATCATCTGCCACTGTAGCTTCTCCTTATTTAATTCATCTCCAGATTCTTCGATTAAGCCTCCATTGTTTCATAAACCTGGCAAAGATCCTCAAGTGTTTCTGTATCCGTGCATTTACAATATGTAGGATGACATATTCCTCGCACTCTGTAAACCATTTTGATAGAATATCCTTTTTCATTAGAGGTACGGCTTCTGCAATTATAAATCCAGAAATCAAAACTACAATAAACAATTGCTTCAAAGAAATCAGAAGGTGCAATTTCCTCTGAATGGCTTAGACTTCTTTCACCGGCCAAATCTTCATCATTAGCATTGGTCTCATTAGAAAGATGATCTGTTTCAACCTATCTCCAATCAGGTGGGGAGTACCATCTGACAAAATCTTCTAAAATACAACCTAGATGGGCAGCCTTGAATGCCTGCATGTCAGATAAAAGTTGAGGACGCCCAACACCAACACTTCCCTTTCGAAATATTAACTCCTCTGTTTCTCTAATTAAATATTCAACCAATATAGGACCCTCCTGAATTATAGGAGAGAACACAGGTTCACTAGTTTCCAACATTGTTAAATTTTCAGCTGGATGAAGTATTCCCAGTCTAGGAACATAATGCTTTCCCGGACAATAGAAGAATCTGGAGATGATGCAATTGAACATAGAATGCGAACTTTTCCTTGACTTAGATCTGTCTCCCTGAAAATTCTCAACAAAGATTTGTACCCAGATTTGTATTCTGCATGACAGCTGTGTATGCAGCCTTTCTGCTATTTGCGGGAAAAAATGTTGTGTTTTTGTCATTCAAGAAAGAATTGAATCGTTTTCTTGCTTCTACTTTAGTCTCTTCATATCCAAACTGAACTAAGACTTCTCTGGCCTCTTAACATTGCATTCAAGTGACTCTCACCACGCTAGAAACTTTCTAAGCAATATCAATTGTGCCCGATAGCACAGAATAGTCGAGCTCTTGTCTGTAAACATCCATAAGAGAAAGTAATGCTGATAGTGGCTACTTGCAGGCAAAGCATAATGCATACGTATCATCCAAAACACCAAACCTATCGGTGGCATCCAAAAATCCTGCTTTGAAAACTAGCAGCTTCTCCTTTGTGACTAAACGCTTGGCGTTGACCTGTGTATCAGGGTGCATGGATCCCTCGCTGTGTAACAATAAATAAACCTCATCATTTGATATAGATGTTGTCTTCAACTCTTGGGCACACTGGTTTTGTTTGAAACCCTGAAACGATATTTACAACTTAAACCATTTGCAGAGGGCATTGCTGGATAGATCATCTTCATACATTGTTTCTCCTCTCGCAGAGAACAATGTTCCTTTAAACATTTCTTCAACTCCATTTTTCAGACATGCAATCAAAAAACAAACTGGGCGCATTTGGTACTGGTTCTTTGTTTCTCTTTTGTTGGCATTTGACATCCGAACACTTGGTTGATGTTTCATGCGTGCCTCTATGTGTTCGACACCTTTAAACTGTTTCAACAACTGGCGTAGGGTTTTCAACGCTGCTGGTTCAACACTTGTCACTGAGTTTATATATTTTTTAATCTCCTGCGAGTGATATCCCACATCCACGTGCTAGACTGAGTTTTCAGTGATTAAATTAATCAACATTCATACGTTGTAGTAATGAAAGGAGCCCGAGGCTTGGGCTTGGGCTTGGGCTTGGGCTTTGGTGTTGGCGCTGTGTTGACCTGTGTGTTTGCTCGTTGGTGTATGAGAAGGCACTGACTTGTGTGTTGATTGTGTGGAGATTGGCCCTCGGCCAAAATAAAATTTTGGAAAATACTTCTTTAATTTTTTGCATAAAACCCTGTATGAAGGCCAAGGGGCAAATTTTTGCTCATTTATTCATAAAACTTATGCATAAATGCAAAGCCCGAGGGGCCATTTTTAATTTTTCGCCAACTTCACCAAATTTTGGCGAACAAACCAACTTTGTCTTTGCCCACCAGCATTAAAATTTTACCACTTCGAACCAATCCACTATTCTTTTTGCAAAATGAAAAATAAATTTTCCAATAAAAACACTAGATACAGATAATATCAATAATATCCAAGTCATAAGTTGATTCCCATAAATTATGGGGTGATAACAATGCCCTTGTTTTTGATAATGCGAGCATGTAGGTCTCTCATCACCCTTCTTCATTGTAGCTGCATGTTTAACTTTCCACTTTTCCTTGCCTTCTTTTGCCTGGACGGATTTAGCTGAAGAAACGTCATGAACACTCTTCCCTTTTGACTCAATGTGAGTTGCTTGAACACACACCTCATCAAGGTTAGTCGGATTAAACATCAATATAATATGACGTAAATAAGTATGCAATCCTCCTATATATTTGAGAAGAGTTTCTTGAGTGTAGAGAGGTATACCAAGTACCAATGCTCTTTTTCGAAATTCTTGTGTGTATTCTTGCACACTTTGTCCCTTACTTTGTCTCAAATTCTATCAATCTATCATAGCTTGTTGCATATACCCTAATGGATAAAATTGCTTTTTAAGTGCTGAAATGAACTCATACCAAGAGGAAACGATTTTTATTTTTGTGGCAAGATCCTCTTGAGATCTGCTCTCCCACCAAATGAGAGCAGTCCCTCCAAGTCGGAGATAAGCCAACTGAATTTTAACAACATCAGTAAACTTTTGAATCCTACAATAAACTTCAATTTGACTGATCCAATTATCCAATTTTTCAGAATTAAGTTCTCCATTATACATAGGTAATTCAAACTTAATATCAAGCTTTAAATGAGGCATATTAGGATCAACTTTTGTTTTTTGTTTTTCAAATGGAGAAGGGATAGAACCATCAAGAAAAGATGGAGAAGTTGGTGGGGTTTTAGGAGGTTCCTCACCACCTCCTTCTTTTTTACCTTCTATATGAGATGGTCCACCTTGTTCACCTTTCTTTCGATCTTGATAGAGCTCCTCTACCATCATTTTCATTCTCATGAAATCTTTCAAAAATTCCCCTTCAAAAGGGATAGAAGAATCTGCTTCTTCTCCTTTTGGTGAAGACATCCTTCCTCTTCTTGATCCAATCTCTGGATCAAACTCTTCAATTTCTCCTTCACCACGCTGAAGCTTGGATCTTGTTAACATAAACTCACAAAGCAATGGTTAACCTCGCTCTGATACCAACTTGATCTGAAATTTAACTTGATCTAAAATTCAAGATCTTTAACCATTATTTGCATGTGAGTTTTTTAACTGTTAACCACCTTTATAATGAAAAATTAAAGAACATCCATCAAGAACATAAGCACATAAATATGTAAGAAAACCATCTATGAACAATAATTGGTAACAGAGTTCACCAGACCCCCTGGCTACGTCTCCGGGCCACTTTCCAAATGGGAAGGCCAATAGATTAAGTATTCAAATGCTTACAAAGTGACTTTTGATTTCTGTCTGTCATATACAGTAACAAACTTCATCAACACCTGCAAGATGAAATTCTGAGACTTTTAAGTATGAGCATGGATACCTTTCGGTGTATCTGAAAGATTTTGTTAGCACTTTTCTGTCTGGATGCCTGAATGCAAAAACTATAGCTGGATCTGGAATCCTTGTGAAAAAATGAGACTTTTGAGTATAAACTCGATATATTTCCAAACTAGACTCAGACTGCCCTTCTTGGCACAATTTCCAAAATCTGCCTCTGATCTGTACAGTCTGTATGGCCTCGGGATGCATGTCAGTCCAAAATCACCTCGATCTACATGCAAAACCACCTCGGTCTATGTGCAAATTCACCTCGGGCTGCATGCAAAACCACCTCGATCACTGTGCAAAACCACCTCGATCTGTGTTCCAGTCTCTGCCTACATCAAAACTCCTCCTCGGGATCCGTGCCCATGGCTCATTTAAATAAGAAAACAATGGTATAAATAGGCTTGAGTTATGGGCCACATGCCCTCCAAAATTCCCCAAATCTCGGCACTTTTAAGATTACTTCTCCACTTCTTGCCACATCGCATGGCGGTGGCGCGTTGGTAGCTATGGTGGTTAGGGGGGTGGAAGTCCCAGGGTCAAACCCGCAGGATTCTCCTCCCACCGCATATGCTTTTGATATATCATATTGTTTAACATATGTTTGGTGCGTTTATTACATACTGTATGTTTTAACATATGGTTGGCGCATTTTATTACATATGGTATGTTTTTACATTATGGTTGGCTCATCATATTACATATGGTATGTTTTAACATTATGGTTGGTGCATCATATTCCATATGGTATGTTTTAACATTATGGTTGGCGCATCATATGGTTGGTGACTTTAGATATATGGCATGGTTTTAATAGCATTTAAATACCATGGGGGGGCCTTGTTGTTGGAAAGTTTGAGGGCTAAGCCCTTGACCACCCCCTTTTTTCCAAACCATGGGGTCATGGTGGCCTTATTCTAAGGTCTTGGGTTCAATTCCCATAACCCCAAATTAAATTTCTTTTAACCATTTCTCACCATTTTAAGTATCTTTGACGAAACTTCAACTGTTGATATCTTTGTCATCTGGAGGCCATTTTTCCCAAAACAAACGTCACCGAAAAGCTGTTGATGAGATATTCCACTTTGTAAGCTTTACTTTTCATTTTGAATACTTTAAATCTATCTAATTTTGAGATGATCCACCTGGATCATTTCCTCTCAAGGAACAAACATCGGAGACAAGACTCCTATCACTGAGTCCCCTCCCCATATCAGAGTTCCACTAGTTGAAGAAATACTACCTCAAAAGTTCCCTAAGAGCATCATTGCACCACTTATCATAGATCTCCCCCCCCTTCAGGGGAAAATCCCAGTTTGGGAGATAGTCCCCTAGGCCATTACCAAAATTCCCTTTTTCTACCCCCCACCCAGAGTCGAATCATTCCAAGTAGCCGAAACTCTTACCCTTCCAAACGTGGTACTCGCCATCCCTGTATGGTATCTACTTCCATCCAGGATGGTTCCTCAACCATCCCTCCCTCATTCAGAGGGAATCCCAATGCAGATCCCAGTACTAACTCTGACCACGCCACCCTCACCCCCAATCTCCAACACCACTGCTATGGTTGGGGGCAGGCGAAAGAAGAAAGAGCCCATCGCTCCACTAGCTCCTCGATTTCAACTCCCTTGCACATTATGTGAAAGAAAAGGACACCCCACTCACATATGTCCTTCTCTTCTTGAGCTACACATTTTTATCCATCCTCCTCAAGCACCCATTTTTCTTGCCACTCCACCAAGTACGTCCCACACTACTATAGAGTCATCAACTACATGCAAACAAAATATACGAACCAATTTCGCCTGCGCCATATGTGCAGAATATGGGCATTACACTCATGATTTCCCATCTATCCCATACATATGCCACACATTAGCCACAAAACGCCACACATATTTGCTTGCGCTTCCTACGACACTCCATACCAATGCTCCTGTGAATGTAATTCATTATACTTATTCATCAATCCTCGAGCAAAGGGGAGGTACATGTCCTCCCACCAAACTACCGCCTGATCGCCCATAGTGTCAGTGCAACTGGGATGACATTATGGGCCCATCGTCCATATCTAATCCCTTTTCCCCATTTTCATTTTTTGGTACAGGAGCCCATAAGCTTCATTTTTCGAACCATTTTCGGCCACTTACACAGTCATTTTCCTTGGGTGATCATTTTCACTTTTCCCCGGTGGAGCATCTTTCCATGACACACTCTGGTATGCCTACTCATGTTCAAAATTATCAAATAATTGTTATGTGTTATTTATTTTCAGATATTGTTCACATTGGGTATTTGGTTTTCATGTGTGCAGGTACTTGGTCATCACACACTAGAGCGGCCCCTTCAGGTATATGATCGACACTAGCATGTAATCATTCCCTCTGAATCTCAATTGCATCTCTAGTCACACCCTCCGACATTTTCCTTTAGGGTACCTATATCTGGCTCTGTAGTACTGTCACCTCCACTTTATTTTGGTACGGTCACCCAGTAGCACTCTCCCCCACATGAGTTGTCCCATTCATATTATCCCTTGGCACCTTGACACTCATGTTGTTTTCACCCTTGAGGGATGGGAGTCCCGATAGTCTTACACATTTTCAAGAATGAGACACATACTCCTTCTCCTCATTTTGCTATCTTTCCTAATGGACTCGCAGGTTATCTCATCATGGTTCTATTTTGACTGCACCTCCGCAGTATCACTAACCATCCATTTCATTCACCGCCAGTTTGCCCATCTACATATTGTCCTCCATACATTTCCCTAAATATATAAACTCGCCTGTGGGGCCCTAACCCTCCACTTGTTCTCTGAGCAACTTGCACCCTCATCAGGCCAAGCCATCTTACATTGGGGCACTCGTTTATGTATCTACACAGTTATCCCAACTTATTCTTTTTTATTCTTTTGGTAATTTTACAAACCCCTTTTTTTCATTTTTATAGCTTTCTGTTGCCGCCTTTAGCGACCTTCCTTTTTTCGGCAAATCTACCCTTGTCGCCCTTGGTTGGGGAATTTCTCATTTTCCTGACATCAATGACATTATCTATAAACCCCGAGTATCCTACATCCCATACACCTTTAAATCTCTGTGTTTACCCATTTTGTCACGCCTCTGGCACAATTTACCCTCATCTAGTTGTCCTCCTGACACTAGATTCAGTTTCACGGTTGCTGCCACTTTACATATCCCTCCAACCAAAGGCAGTCTTGAGTCTCACTACTCCTCGACTTCGTCTATGTTACTCATCAGTTCCTGATTTTGTCCAAGTGGATTTCATGAAGCCCTCCGCTTCTCGAAGTTGTGTCTCCCTTTCTGTTGACATCAACACAGTTTCCAGCAGGGCGACGATATCTTGACTCTCATTACCTTTACAATGAGGAGTCTCGGACGTCACAAAGAGAACCATCATTTCTCTCTGATTTCATTGAACCCCACCACATTCGACTTCAAAACTTTCTCATGTTGCGGTGGGTCTTACTTTGCGACTAGTGCAGTTGTTTTTTATATTTTCCGAAGACCTCTGAACATTGTTAGGCCATCAATGCTTGCGAATCATCGACACTTTCTCTAAGTGTCATTGCCTCTTTTCAGAGTTTATTCACCATCATAATTTTCCTCTACTATTATCAACACACCCCTGAGGGCACTGTAGTCATATGCAATGAAATACAACTTCAGTTACTATATTACACTCCTTTTGAGTTACATAAGACAAGCATGAGGCATGCCCACCTCGTTTGTACACATTTTATTTTTTACACCTTGCAAGAGGTTGGGTTCTACAAGTTCCCCTCTCCCTCCAAGAGGTCACTCTTGACAATCTCATTATCTCTCTTTCTTATAATGGTAGTCTCAGTAGAAGAAACATTGATTAATTTCAGCTATACGTATGCTCCTAACCTCATCCATCAGGGGGCATCTATTATCACTGAAATTTCGTCCGCAAATGGTTACAAGAATCCAACATATTCAAACAACTATTAGTTCACCCATGGACCAAAAATCACCAAAAATGCATTTCCAAAAGATCCAAAACTATACAACTAGTTATAAAATCAACATGGGCTAAGGATATACAGGAAGTGCGTGCACGTGCACCAGTCGAAAAAGCCAGAAATGAGCGCATGCGCCCAAGGCACGACTGTGGATGCTAAAAGCTACGCACACCTCAGAACGACACATTTATGATGTTGGTCAGATTCCCACCCACTTCTGGTTCATCTTCCAAGTCAATTCGACATCCAAATCTCGGTTGAATCCGGATGGGTCGCTGGTCAAAGACCTAAGGGTTCCCTAAATGGCCCCTTGTTCACACTAAAGGATGGTTAGATAATGTCTCAAAGCTATGCTATAAAAAGAGGCCATGGGTGCACTACATTTTCAATGAATTCATTTGTATTGTTATGCTGCCTATATTCTCTTGGAGAATCATCTTTCCTTGTCAAGAGCATATAAGCAATATTTCATTGGAGCTATTCACATCACCTTTTGAGTGAATTAGCTTGGGATTATTTCACCATTTCTTTCAAGTTTTCAAGCTGTAAGAATAGCTCAATCTTGGGGGTTCAATATCCCTCCCTTGGAGGAAGAAGGGACCCAAATTCTCCCTTTCTCTTTGGTGTTTTCTTTCCACTAATACAATTCTTTCCATTGGTGGTATGAGTCTTCTTTGTTCTTTGTTCTAATGTCCTTATGCACTCTAGTTTAATTTTTGTTATTTTTCTTATCTTAGTCTTTTTTTTTATATTACATGTTTGTTGTTTCTAACTTTTACCTTCACTAGTGTCTTTCCTAGCTAACCCAATTGGGCTTGTAAGCACCTCTATTTTGATCATTTCGGTGACAAAAGAGGCACAACATGGAGAATGTATCATTGTGGATCCAGTGAAGGTAGAGGTTATTATGGAATGGCCAACACCAATGAACATGCAAGAAGTATATATTTTTATAGGATTAGCAGGTTACTATAGATTCTTCGTCGAAGGTTTTTCAAAAATAACAAATCCAATTACTGAATTGCAAAAGAAGAACAAGAAATTCATATGGTCAGAGAAATGTGTTGAAGCATTTCAGAAGCTTAAGGAATTATTAACAACAACACCAATACTGAAAGTTTCAGATATGGACAAGGATTTATTAGCATGCACTGACGCATCCAAGGAAGGACTGGGTGGAGTATTAATGCAAGAAGGTCAAGTTTTTGCATATATTTCAAGAAAACTAAGAAGGAATGAAGATAATTACGTAACTCATGATTTGGAATTATTAGTGATTGTTTATGCCTTACAATTTTGGAGACACTACCTTATTTGACAGAAAATTAAGTTGAAAATTGATCACAGTGGATTGCGACACATTTTTACTCAGAGTGAATTGAACGCGTGACAAAGACGTTGGTCAGAAATTTTAAGTGAGTATGATTTTTAAATCACATACATAAAAGGAACAATTAATAGAGTAGTGGATGTGTTGATTCAGAGACCATGCATTTTCTCGATAATACCACTAAAAACGAACCTTCGTGAAAATATTTTGGCATTACAGATTGATGACGATTGGTACAAGGAAGTAAAATAAAATATCATATAAGATACCATGATGATACCTATATATGAGTGTTATTCTTCGGACAGGGACGAACTATTAAGATATAATGGAAGAATTTATGTACACCAAATGACGAATTGAGAAATATAATTTTGAATGAAGCTCATCGAGTGGTGTATATGGCTCATCCAGGAGTCACGAAAATGAAGGAAGATATTAAACCACTATTCTTTTGGAAGGGGATGAAATATGATATAATTAACTATGTGGCAAGATGTATTGAATGTCAGAAAGTGAAGGTTGAACATAGACATCCAATGGGATTATTACAGCCACATGCAATTCCTGAATAGGAATGGAAAGTTATATCGATGGATCTTATTGTTGGATTTCCATCGATGACAAGGGGACATGATTCTATTTGTGTAGTTGTCGACACTTTGACGAAGATTGTGCATTTTATTTCAGCTCACACGACATATCAAGCACCAGACATAACTAGAATCTATTTTAATGAAATTGTAAGGTTGCACGGTGTATCGAGGAAGATAATATCCGATCGAGGATCGATTTTCACTGGACGTTTTTGGACTAGTTTCCAAGAGGCTTTGGGCATGCAACTAAATTTAGTACGTCATATCACCTTGAAACCGATTGACAAACAGAAAGAACAAATCAAATTCTAGAAGATATTCTTAGAATGTATGTGATGGATCAACATAAACGATGGAAGAATTTTTACAATTGGTATAATTTGCATATAATAACAGTTACCAGAGTTCAATAAAGATGGAACCTTTTGATTTTCTATACGACCGACCATGTAGGACACCTTTGAGTTGGGATCGACTAGAATATAGGGTCTTGGTGGGACCAGAAGTGATTCAGGAAATGGAATATTTGATGTGAACCATAAAGAAAAGGATTAAGGAAGTCCAAGACCGAAAAAAGAGTTATGCAGATGTGCATCGTATAGACCGCAGTTATGAGGTTGGTGATAAAATGTTTTTGTAGGTGAATATGCATAAGAGTTTGATTAAGTTTGGAAAGGGTGCTAAAATCTCTCCAAGTTTTGTGGGACCTTTTGAGGTTGTATAAAGGAAAGGACCTGTGGCTTACCGACTAGCCTTACCTAATTCTTTGAGATGTATGCACGATGTGTTTCATGTTTTAGTTTTATGTCAGTATATTTCATATATGTCACACGTTATTTACTTGAGTTCATTGTAGGTAGTGGACGAGGGTGCTCTCATATCGAAACCAATCTGCATTCTGGACCATCGGACTCAACATCTATGGTGTTAATTGGTCGATCAGGTCAAGGTCTGGTGGGACAGTTATAGTCCACATTCTGCTACTTGGGAGGATGCATATGATATGCATCAACAGTTTCCATATTTATTTTGATTGTTTGAGATATAGATTAGTAGCAACTATATTTATTACTTTCATTATTAGATTTTGCAAACTTCGGGATGAAGTTTAAAACAAGAGGGGGTGTATGTAACATCTAGCTCCATCGATCACAATTCATACCACTAATTTATTCTTTGATGAAAATTGCAAGCAAGTGATCCGGTTTAAACATGATACTTTATGATTAGCTTCTTTGGTTTATGAGTTGAAAATGATGTCATCATTGAGTATTGAAATTTTGATGAGTTAATTATATTGATGTATAGAATTGACAAGTATTATGATGAGTTTTCCTGAGTGTGCAAGAGACATGACACGATGAGGATATTGATGGAATTGACAAAACCTCTTGGACTCTGGATTGAATCAGGGAGTGGACTATTGACTTTGTTTATGAGTACTTGATTTTATTACGCCTATATTATGATGATGATTTCAGTTATGGATTTCATGTATAAGATTATTAACATCATTTTTTCAGTGGATGTACGCATGGTGACGCTTGCTAATCCGACTCACATATGGAGTAAAGGGGTCATACACGGATATCAAATAGAGCAGGGAGAGGTGTGGCAACATCCCTGACATAGCCTAATAGCACTCTTGTCGTGACCTGAACTGAAGATTAGAGACTACCTTGTTCCTGAGAGGTTCACGATGTCATGAGGTCAGATTGAGACTGTTGCTCACAAGGATTTATGAGGGGAATGCAATAAGGTGGATTCAATATTCCTCAATAAGCCCTTAGTCTCACACAAGGTCAACAAGTGAAGTATTGACTCCAAGCGTTAGACAACTTCCAAACTAAGTCAAATGGAGAGTGGCACCCTTCGAGCAAACAGGTGCGTCTTGAAGGGAACGTCGCATGAATAAATTAATGATTTATTAAAAATATAGAATTCCTTCGAGAATAAAACAAATGCTTATAATTAATAGAAAAATAATATCATTTTATACAAATTTGTAAATTGGAATCATAATAAATCTTAGTCCAATTGTTATGCCTAATAAAACTTATAGAAATGGGTCTAAGGGAAATTATACTAATTAAAAATCTATAAAAGGGAGAATAAAAATTAAGACATGTGCACAATGTTTGCATGAAATTAATAAAAATATTTTTAATAAAAGAAACTATTTCATGAGAGAATGGGTTGTCAACATAGCGTTACAATCCTAAGTCAATATAGACTCTAAATCCTAACTAAGAGAAGAGTCCTAATAAAACTCCAACTGTAATTTAGTTAGGAGACACAATATATGAGAATTTGGGGAATTAAGGGACAACTAGGAGCAAATATAGGAACTAATTGTGGGGGTGGGGAAAAATTCAAATTTTATTTAATTAAAAAGAAATAAAACATGTGTGACTTGAGGGAAGAGTGACATGTGTTGGGGGTGAATAATATCTTAATTAATTATTATAAATTATCTAATTATGCATGAAATGACAAGTGTCAAGAAAAAATTCTTATAAAAAGAATGGAGAGGTAGAAGTAAAACACCCTATTGTTGGATGACTAAAATGATGTCAAATTCTTATGTGACTAGTTTTCTTGTGTGAGTTGGGTTGCCTCTCCTTGCGAGGGCAAGCTTGAGCTAGTTTTTGAATCCAAAATTATATGTGTGACCCATTTGCGGCTTAGGGGGGCTAAGGGGGAAGAAGAGTACCCCTAGCATTGGATGGGAGGTACCGATGAAGTCATTGGATTAGAAAGAAAGAAGGGACACAACGCAAGAATCCAAGCTGAAGTTCAAACTCAATACCATCAAGTTCCTGGTTACAATATTTTATTATCTGGTTAAGTTATTGATCATTGAATACTCCAATTAAATTACGATTGAATACTATAATGTTCTATGATATTTTAATTATTTTTCTCATTCATTGAATATGTATTGGATGAGTGACTTGATTAATGATATAAATCTCTTGTAAATTATATATATATATATATATATATATATATATATATATATATATATATTCACTTATTTATGATTGACGGAATGGAAAACATGTAATAAGTTACAAGATTAATTTAGTTTATCACTTATTTATGATTGATGGAATGGACAACATGTAATAAGTTACAAGATTAATTTAGTTATTGCATGAAAACAAAATTTTACAGTCATATTCTCTTCCAAGAATCAATGTGATCAGTTCTCGAAGGGACGAATAAAAAACAATAGGGTAAACCTATCTGCTCTGTAAAATGCTATTCATGGATATAATTACGTTGTGTATTATTAATACATTCTGGAAATTTTCCATGATAATTTATATTCCTATAATCTCCCGTTTTTATTTTAAAAAAATAATAATAACAAAAAAAATGGGTGCTAACATATACAGATCTAGAATTGAAAATAGATAGGAAATGTGTACATCTATAAATTCATAGTTTGCATTAAGATTAATTTTTTATTGAACATGACTCTGCATGTCACGAAATTATGTACACACATAATAGCTTATTCATGAATATACAAGACACAAAAATTATTGATATCCTTCATTGGAAGGGTGGAAGTTAAAAATAATAATAAAAATAAAAAATCAATTACTCGAAGAAATTGTTCATGTGAGCTCCTTGGCTATGAAATCTCATTGTATAAACATGTATCATGACCTCCTTAACCCCGCTTAAACCCTAGAAGTCAATTTCCCTTGAATCGATTCAATTTGAGTCTGAGGTATCAACCAAGGCACACTATTATGGAGCTCTTATGAGATTGATCTGTGCTAATCCAGATCTGTTCTACATGTCAAGGGGCACCGAAGGTAGTAGGTTCATCACTTCCTATAGATTATGCTTGCATTTATCAAGATACCATAGCACCCTGTGTCATTCTACATATGTATCATGTTTCTTGCAAAGATGATTGTGCAGCGTCTTAGGTTCCTCTACACTGTGTAGTTGCAGCTTCTAGGCTTACTTCTTGATTGAGTGTCAATTCTAGGAGTTCTTAGGTGTTGTCTCAAGGTACCCTTTGTCACACCTCTCCAAAATGCTTAAGTTATTTGTTGTGAGTTTTACACCAAATTAACCTACTTTAGTACTCAATGAAGTAATAAAGACTAGAGTGGATTCTGTGCAAGTATATGGTAAATCAAAATAAGTTGGATGCTAATGTTTTATTTTTATGAATCAGGTTATGGTAATTGTTGTGTTAAAGTTAAATTCATTTAAATATTTTTTTGCTACGTGGAGGGCGCATTCATTTAGTGAGGCATTTGAAAGGATAAGTGTCATGTTCATGACACCGATGTGGGTGATAATGGCAACTTTTCAACCAACCATATTTAGGTCATGACTTATGCACACACATTACAGGCCACACTCATTCCATGTCTCCTTTAAGGCATGAAATTAGAAATGGGTTGCACTGATTAAGGATTATAATGATGTGAGTTACCGCATTCATCGAGGTTGACTCTTAGTGCTTAGTGACTAGAAGCACCTAAAGTAAATCGTTCTTAGAGTGGTACCAAATCTTTAACCTTAATAGAAATCCTTTAGAAAACATTTGAGAATATAGGTAAATATCTTAGACTGATTCAAACTTTTTCTTTGAGCGAATGATACAATTGGTCATGTTTCATGGTTATTATTAATGCCTTAATTTTTCCACAAGCTTACTAATTCACAGAGCTATGTGTGCTAAATTTCATTTCCTTTTTGTTATAAATTATATTTCTCAATGTGTTTATTGTCCATCAATTCCTTTCTTTTATGGTTTCATAATTGTCTTGTCAGTAGCTAAGTTTGGTCGCAATTACATAGTTTTCTTAAAGGGATAAAGGATTGATTATTTTAACAGTATATACAAAAGGGATACATGTTACAAAAACCTCTTGTTCCCTGTTCCAGATTGTCAGTTGATTGTTGTCGATTGAGTGTCCATTTAATGTCCCTACTAATTGTCTTTGCAAGTAAACTCTCAACCGATCGTTGACAACAGTTGGCACCCATTTTTGGTTATGTTGATTGTATTAAAAGGGACACCTGTGTGTGAATTGTTTGAGGCCTGAATAAGAGTTATAACGTCCAATCTAATTGTGTTGAACAATGTTGATATAAATGATGGATATAAATGGTTGTGAACATTGTGTGTGTTCTTGTTGGTTTTAAAGGATTTAGCATTGGAGTTAATGTATGGTTGTGGCTCAAAGACTATTGTGGTTTCTTATAACGATTGCAATGTTGGTTGTTATGACTATCATATAATGATTATATGGATACAATGGTTGCTGTGAATAAATAATTATGGGCATAAAGGTTATTGTTTGGGAGCCAACAAGCAATTTGTCAAAGAAAGTAACAGTTTAAATTATTGTTTTGGAAAAGTGAATATTGTTAAACTTTGAAGGTCTGTACAGAGATATGTTTTGATTCCATGTTTTGATTTATTTTCAGTTGAACAATATTCATATCAATTCCCTGTCATTCTATCATTTTTCTCTCATTACATTCCCCTCATAATCCCAATTTCACTTATTTCATCCATGTTCTGTGAAATAAATTTAAAAGGAAAAGTTTGTGTAAAGGCAACAAAGGGATAACACAACAAGGGTTGGTGATTGATATTTTGATACTTTATTACACAGTAAATTGTTTGATTAATTTTTGAACAATATTCATGTATTAATCCCCTATCATTATACCATTTTTCACTAATTACACTCCATCCATATTTCCCAGGAACCCTATCACCCCCTGTTCACTTGGCAGTTAATGAATGGTTTGTTATGGATGGATTTTCATGTATCTCATGTCAATTCTAGAGTGTTAGAGAAAGATTTTCCTCACCCTATGCAATCTTGTAGAGAGGGCCTTACTCCATTTCCCTACACAGACTTACTTTCCCTGATTGATGAATCCAAAGACAATAAATAAATATTTTTCCACTTATACGCACCTTGCAAGCTATACAACATGCGTATACGTTGGCTGCTCCACTACAGCCCACGTACATTAGGATTTGTGCCAAAAAATCAAAATTTTATGCTGGGTTTCCATGTCACGATAGGAGATTTCTGATCCTTGGCCTTCCATATACTGGAAACGTTCTGAATCATCCCTTCAGTTGCATTTTGAAGGCTATAAAGAATATAATTTCGAGCTATGGAAAAGGAGAGAGAATTCAACTTTGAAAGCAAAGTTACTCTGGAGAAATTATTAATTCATTATTAAGTCTGCATCCCTTTGTCCTTTAAGTCTAAACACAGTGTTCAACCCCCGATCTCTTCCCTTATTGATGGAGAACCTCTTTGTATCCTTTATATGAGCTTGCCTTTGGTGGAGGATTGAAGTGGTGGATGCCCAGCTGGAAGGAACTCGGTTTCTTGGTTCCAAACCATGTCGATACGGAAGTTTGTAATGTTTTCACTTCTATTGATCATTTATTAATAGAAATAATCCTTTCTTGTCCAATTGATATCTTGCAAATATATGTATTATGATCCATTGGCATGTTTGTTTTGTATATTAATGGATTATGCTATCTAATGTGCTAACCTTTTATATTATCACTATATACTTGCTTTGCTTGTTTGTTAAGAACTTGTTTTAGGTATAAATCTTTGGGTCGAAGTGTTCAACGATGGACATCATCAAACATTTGGATGAGGTAGGCCTCTTTCTTACCTTGCTTGCACATTGGTTTACATAGCATATGTTTGGAATAGAGTTGATTTCTGTAGTCACACCTGTTTGTTGTGGTTCACCCTAGCCATAGAGAGATTTTCCTTGAAACAGAATTGGCGACTCCAGTGGGGAGAATCTTCTTTCTTAGGGTTTGAAGTGTTTTTCTCCTTAGATTTCTCTCATTTCTATTGTGGTTCTTGTCGTTTCATTGCTTGACAACTCCTGTTCACTCTGGGTCTGATTTTTTGGCCTTCCTCCCTTGCCTGGCCTTGTTTCAAAGCATATACACACTTTTTTTCTTGACAGTCGTGTACATACGTGATCTGTCTCACTTCAAGATGGGTATATACTCACTGTTTGCCCAAATAGTCGCGTACACATTTTTTCCTTGCCTTTTTCCTTGGTCTGGTGTTTGTTGGGTGGGATTTGATGCTTGTTGAGCCTTCTTAGGTCTTTGTACTACCTATTGAGTGCTTGTGGGATGATAGGAAACCCTCTTTTTGTTGAATCTTTGGGAAAAGTTTTTCTCTTGATATTTTTATTTTTATTGTCCTTGTACATTGGGTTGGGTGTTTCGTTGCTTGATATCCTGCTTGAGTTATCTCTCTTTTATACACAGTAGGTCTATATATCAAGTTACTTTTCAGTCCATGCATTTTTCAGTTTTGATATATTGAAAATACAAAGAAATAGGCACTTTGCATTGCTTGGCATTTTTTGTCTTTGAATCTTAATCATTAGCTTAGTGCATATAGTGAAATGTGGCATCTTTACTTCTGAATCGTAGATTTGAATTTGAAAATTGCATCGTTTTTAGGAGCATATCATCAAAAGTTAAAGTTAGTAATTTGCATTACTTTCATATTTACTTCTCTTGCAGAGTCATAACACCATTGGTTTCACCACTATATACCTTTCTAAGTAATCACAACCATAAAATCAATGCTATAATTTAAAATTTATTAGTAATGATTTTATTTTCTAGGGTGCACAAACTAGCCTAGGATTTAGTGCCTTGGAATAGGATTTTGTGAGTAAACTTCTCCAAGGAAATTAAATCAACATATGTGTCTGAGTCAGGGAGTGGAGAAATCCATTGTATAATTGGTAATATCAGGAGGCTCCACTCACACCGAAGTTAATCATGAGGTCGTGCGAAGTTGGTTG
The DNA here is from genome assembly GCA_009831015.1 of Picea engelmannii. Classification (NCBI taxonomy): domain Eukaryota; kingdom Viridiplantae; phylum Streptophyta; class Pinopsida; order Pinales; family Pinaceae; genus Picea; species Picea engelmannii. The sequence continues at coordinate 786,053 of ML778600.1, read as the reverse complement.
AAGGAATATCCCCGGGATACACGCCTAGCTTCAGAGATAGTTCTATCGATTTATTCATATTTGGGGATCTTGCTAGTGTTGAAATTACTAAGGCAACTGAGAGGGGGCGAGGTGAATCAGTTGTTATTGTGCTTAAACAATTTTAAGTCTATTAAGCCATTTTTAATATTTCATCAAGTGACCATCAATATTATACATAATATGAACAACATAAGTAATGAGCATCAATCACACATAAGATATACACAAAGACATATTTTCATGAGGAAACCCATAAAGGGAGAAAACCTCTTCTTCTTCGAAATGATAGGCAGTCTTTTAAGTTATGTACATCATCTATGTTTGAGAACCAACTCAAAGTGAGGCTACTACCTCTGTTTTACAAGCTCCAACTTGTTGAGAGCACCAACTCTCTGGTTTCTCTAGCACCGACTAGAAGGAAGCACCAACTCCCTGAGTGTTCCAGCATTGACTGGATGGAAGTAGCTACTTCCACTTATACAAGCACCAACTTGTTTGAGAGCACCAACTCTTTRGTTTCTCTAGCACCCACTAGAAGGAATCACCAACTCCCTGAGTGTTCCAACACCGACTGGATGGAAGAACCTACTTCCACTTATAAAAGCACCAACTTGCATATAGAAAACTTTGTGTTTTCCCAAGCACCACCCTACCATCCTGTTTTCTAGCCACAACTAGATGGAAGCTACAAATCCAAATATTCAAGCACCAACTCGAATATCAGAGGACCACAGTCCTCCCTAGCACCACCCTACCTCCCTGATTATAAATAAATGATTGAATAACCAACAACACAGATAAATCGATTCTTACCACTTCTTCTCTGTTCTGTAAATATAGTCTGCTTATAACTGTTCTGCAATTCTTCTCTTCCTCTGTCTATTCTGCAATTCTGCTTTGCTTCAAGATATTCTTCAATTCTACTCTTTCTTCTGTCTATTCCTCATCTGTTACTCATCTCTGAGTTTTATCTCACACTGTGCATACTGTCGGTATCACACTACGCATACTGTAATTTTCTCTTTCTTACGATTCTACTCATTTTTCATTCAGAATGACCAACCACACACAGTCATTGCATGTTTCTTTTATACACTAAAACCCCTTCAGTTACCCCTCAAATCCCTATAATAACGCTTTAGCAACTGAAACACGAACCATTCAAGAACCATGATTTGGTTTTGCTAACTAAATCGTAACTAAACAATTAATCATGAAGAGCAACAGTAGCCCTTCGATCAGATTTCCAAGTATCCAACACCTTTGGATTACAAGCACATGGTCTCGCATTGATTTCACCATTTCGCATTTCGGCATTTCGGCATTCCTGTGGTGAAGAGTCTCGACTCTTCATGTTACAATCGCTGAAAAGGAGCTTAGCTTGGTGTTAGCTCCTCCATCTCACATGACCACTGACAGTGACCACAACCTACACCAAAATGTGTTTTTCCCTTTGAGTCATCGTGACTCCAACATTATAAAATTCACGATCACAAAATCTCCAAAGTGATCGGACGGTTCACATAAGCCACTGAGATGGATGGTTGACGGGATTTCAGAGTTTTTCCTTTCAGGTTTTCGAGACTCACAATAGTCCCTTTCGTCATTTTAGAGTTCAAGACTTCATGATGGTGGAGTTTCTTCTTGCTATGTAAAACCTTGAAATATAAAGTTCTGATGTGACGTAAACCTGCTAACGTCACACGTGGATTGACACGTGTTGAATAGTTGCCACGTGTCACTCTGATTCGTGGCTTACATGTGCCTAAAATGTTGAATCAACTTGACACTTGTCATTTCCTAATTGTGCCATGTGTCCTTAGATGACGTGGTTTGCTGATGTGATTTGTAGATGTGTTTGTTTTGGGATTTCAGGGTTCGCTACTTCAAAGGTTAAAGTTCCTTTGATCTTTGATTTCCCAGTCTGCGAAACTATGAAATGGAGTCTTTGACATGCTCTGATCTTTCGCATTTTGTGATTTCATCATTCTTGTCGTGAGTGTCCTTGACACCTCCAATTCTCAATATCTGAAACTCCAAAGTGGAGATTAAGTCGTGGTTTCACATTTCACGATTTTCTGTTGTGAGTTGCTTCCTTGACTCCTCCAACTCCCGGTATCCGAAACTATGAAATGAAGTTTATGCTTCTGATCTTTCCATGCAATCATCATTGTGCTGCTAGTCTTGCCACTTTCTCTTGTTCGTCATCGTCGGGCTAAGCTTGCCATCAATGAAAAATAAATGCTCTTCCTTATGTCTGCTCGTAATAAATATGCCAACAATCTCCCCCTTTGGCATTGATGGCAACTTTGAAGACACTACTCATAGCATCCTTACCATTACACTTTCTCCCCCTTTGACATCAATGTCAAAGAAGTTGTTAACTCCCAAAATAGCACCATCATTTTGGTTGGGTTTTACGGTGGATAGCATGTCTATTGATGGTTTCCTCAATTCATTGTTGAGCCTTCTAGCTACAAAATTTTAGTTTTTTGGTTTGACTTAAATTTGACACTTAAACTTGCAAGGAACTTTTCAATTTCTTCCTGAGCTCCAAATTAAGATCTGACAACACCAT
>ML778600.1:754195-766666 GCA_009831015.1 Picea engelmannii | reverse complement strand
AAAGTATTTTTCTTGGAACAAATAGATAGTAGTATTGCTATTTATTTTTTTGAGTTATTTCATAAAATTTTGCAAATTATTTTACAATCTCTTTTGATTGTACTCACATACTTGTTATTTTTTTAGCAAATATTCACTTTTTGTAGGTCACCAAAGAGTTGGAAGAAGTGAATTTTAGATCTGGAACTTTGTTTATTCAACCAACATAAGCCTCCAATAATTTTTTGTTTTCATTTCCTCTCTTTCCATTTGATTTGAGGCATTTTATGTTCTGATTTAGTCATCTAAAATCAATATTTTTGTTCATATTTTTATTTTAAAATGTATGTTTTACATTCTAATAGAAATTTCTGAGTTTTAAAGTGTTTTGCAGAAATTTCCACCAAGCTTTTGCTTGCTGATTTTTGCAAAATTTTGCCAGAAAAAAAGGGGAAGTGCTACTCATTTAAAGTCTCAAAACACCCAAGGAACCCTCATTGAGTTTGGAAAACAACCCCTTCTTTTTCTATCTCTTCCTAAGCTTGTAAGCATCCCAAGAGAGTCTCTTGGGCTTGCATTTTTTTCCAAAAAATCAATTTTCTGTATTGTGATAGTTTAGAGTGCCTAAACCTTGCAAAGTGATTTGGATTTGCCAATCCTTGCTATATCGTAAGGCTAGATATCTCTAATTTTTGTGTTTTATAATTATTTGTTTGTCCCACATGTCCTTAAGGAAATCTTGTGTGGCTAGGCTAGTTATTTCCCTTTTCGTTTATTCTTTATTATTTCACCCACCTTGGCCAAAACCGGAGGCATGTCCTCCATATTGGCCATTGTTGTGAGGTTGCTCTTTATTTTTCAAGTCATTTTATTTTATTATTTCTACCCATACCTTGCAAAGAGATTGGCCTAGTTATGCATACTCCCTACTCTCCCTCGGGGCTGTGCGACCTCCCGGTCAAGGATCTTTGATTCTTCTAGCCAAATCGGCTCTCTGAAACCTTAATGGTCTCACTTATGATTAAACACAGGCCCTCTCAGTATTTTAGTGTAGGTTCTATGACACCTGCCACCTCTTCATTCGCACTGCCGAACTATCAAGTTTCAGGCGCTAGATCCTCTTCCATTATCCCTTTCCCGTGTGTGACCTCAGGTTATGTCCTCAAGTGAGCACGCGATTGCAGGGAGGCCTAGAGTGGTTTAATACCACACTGCTTTTCTCCCTGTAATTCTCTATTAGATGCCACGTATCCCTTTGGAGATGTCGTGGTTTTGATTGCGACCCACTTTTAAAGTTTGATCACTTTTTGTCCGTGCTATTAAGCGTGACCATCGATCTTATGACCTCAGGAAATGTCTCTTGATCAAAGGCTGAGGTATTTCTTCTTTTCTGCCTTGGTCAACTTTTAGTCAATGTCCCTTTCAAATCAACGGTCATGATTTGTTTCGACAATTTGGGCTTCGGGAGTTTCAACCTCTCTGGCTTCACTTTTCCCTGAAGTATTTTCACTCGGAGTTCATGATCTATCGACGAGTGTCTCCCACATATCAATGGTTGTGATTAACTTTGGCTCTTCAGGCTTCAGGAGTTTCAAACTCTCTGTACTTGCTTCCTCCCTATGTACTTCCACCCGAAGTCGATGATCTATCGATGCGTGTCTCCCGCATATCGACGACCACAAGTCACTTCGATTATTCGGGCTTCAGGAGTTTCAACTCTCCACCTCCGCTTTCTCTCGAGAAATTCCACCCAAAGTCGATGATCTATTGACGCGTGTCTCCCGTAGATCGACGGCCAAAAGTCACTTCGGCTCTTCGGGATTTTGGGAGTTTGTCACACTCCTCACTTGGAATCATCCGAAGTCAAATTTCCATAAATATCAGATCTGTCACCATGCATCCCTCTAGATGATGGAAGGTCCCTGGCCTCTTTGTGACTTCAGTGAATCTTCACTCCTATGTGCACACAAAGACTTAAAACTCATGTGCTTTTGTCCAGATCCAATGGTTTGGAACGATCCCACTCCCTCCTGGACAGATCTTAGTTGATGACTCGTGAAACCTTCAAGGCTTCACTCCCTTTGAATATTTCTCTGCGCTATCTCTCTTGAGCTTCACTTCTCGAACCCTTTGACTCCTTAGAGGGTTACATTGACACTTAGTTGAGCTTCCAATCTGTGCACTCTTACAACAGATTCTTGTGCAAGACTTAACTTCTTGCGGGCGACTGTGCACACCTTGCAACAATCCCTTTGCACTCTTTGCAATCAAAGTTTCACACTACCCCTTCTAAGATTCTGAGTCGAAAAAGACTTCGTCAATGCACTCCTTGTGGACTATATGAACACCTTTCATAAAATCAATGAAGAGAAATGATTTGAAACTTATTCCAACACTTCATAGTCTCACATACTCAATAACACAACTCACGCATTCATGAAAACAAAAAATAACAGGGAAACTGTAAACAGTAGCAGCACCATGCATTGGATCAATTTTCCTATGTTATATTCATTTAAATGTAAATGGCTACAACTGTGATAAAACAATAACTACATATTCAATAACAACTAAATCAAAACAATCTCCTACTAATTTGCAGCAGCCTAATTCAGGCATACAATATCTCTATTTATCCCAGAGGGTTCTTAGGGTTCCCTCCAACTACTCATCTTCTCGAAAAAACTAACTACTACTTAAGTTTTGTTACATTAAATTCTAGGAGTGAAACTCCCAAATCACTCGTGATCATTTTTCTCCCAAGAATTTGATCTTCTTTAGTTTTCAATGAGTTCAAAAAAATATTGACAAGAAGTGCCAGTGTTTAAGATTCCAAAATAATTTGAAAGGCGTGTTATGGCACTGAGTTGTCCCTCCACATGTTCTTGTTGGTGATGGTCTTGCATCATACTCCCCTGGACAAAAATTCATGGAATCTTGTCCATGATCTCTTGTACTGACTTTCCATGCTTCTAGATATCAGCTTCATTTTCCCAACTAGCATCTTCTATCGGGCGTCCCTTCAATTTGACTAAATATTCAAAATAGGTCTTCCTCCTGGTCTTCTTGACAATCCTTTGATCAACTATCTTCTCCATCTGTGGTTTTCTGCTACATGCATATGATTCTCCCACTGAATCTTCTCTTAATCTTTTGATCTCTTTGTGTCACCTTCCCTATAAGGATACAGGTCTGAAACATTGAATATGGGTGATATCCCCACATCCTTTGGTAACTCTATATCATAAGAATTTTTACCAAATTTTCCTAGGATCTCACATGGTCCAATCTTCTTCATCTCCAACTTGTTATATGTTCCTCCTAGGAAACTTTCTTTCTTGAGATGTGCCAGAACTTGATCTCCTGCTTCAAATTGAAGATCCATGTGATGTTGATCAACTTTGCGATTTTACTCTTGGCTAGAGCTCTGCAATTGTTTTATGATCTGGATATGGAGCTTCTACATTTATGTAGCAAAATCTTCTTCTCCAGCACTTCTGAACACACTTTGTTCTAAGTATCTCAACTCTGATACTCCTCTTGGTTTCATTCCATACAGTATTTGGAATGGGCATTTTCTAGTGCGCCTATTTGGTGAGTCATTGTATGCAAATTTAGCTTGTGGCAGAATTTGATCCCACTGACTATGATGCTCAACGACTAGAATCCTCAATATGTTTCCCAAAATTTTGTTCACCACATCAGTCTGTCCATCTGTCTGAGGGTGATAAGCTGAGATGAAGGAAAAATATGTCCCCAACTTCTTCCACAATGTTCTCCAGAAATGACCAATGAATTTGGTGTCTCTGTCTGAGACAATGCTTTTGGGTAATACATGAAGTTGAACAACTTCCTTGAAAAATAAATTTGCAACATGTGTTGCATCACTAGTCTTTTGGCATGGAATAAAGTGTGCCATTTTTGAAAATCTATCCACCACCACAAATATGGAATCACATCATTTTTGTGTTCTTGGCAGTCCCAATACAAAATCCATGCTTATTTCATCCCAAGGCCTCTCTGGTATTGTAAATGGTTGATACAATCCAGTGTTCTGTCTTTTTCCTTTTGCATGTTCGCATATTCTACATATGTTTAGAAAATTTATCACTTCAGTCCTCATACCTAGCCAATAATATGAACTGGGCAACTGTGAAATTTTTTTATCATGGCCAAAATGTCCAGCCAATCCTCCACTATGATTTTCCATCAAAAGGTTATCCCTCATTGAGAATTTTGGTATGCACAATTGATTTCCCTTGAAAAACAATCCCTCTTGAACCATATACTTTGTCCACTGGATTTTGTCTCTCAGTACAGGATTTGCACATGCTTCGTATGCTTCCTTGAAATCTAGATCATCACTGTACATTTCCTTAAGGTGTTCAAACCTAAGGTCTTCACTTGAAACTCCTGCAAAATCAAACATCTCATGCTTAATGCATCAACGACTTTGTTAGCATTTCTAGAAACATGTTTTCTGACAAAGTAAAATTCTGTATAAACTCAATCCACTTTGCATGTCTTTGATTCAATTTTTCCTATCTAGTTATGAATTGTAAAGCCTGGTTATCACTATACAAGCTGAATTCCTTTGGAACAAGGCAGTGTCTCCATTTCTTCAAGGCTTGAATTATGGCATAAAACTCTTTATCATATGTGTATTACTTTCCCTTAGTTTGATTTAGTTTCTCACTAAAATATGCAACATGTTTATTGTCCTGGATCAAGACTGCTCCAATTGCAACTCCACTTGCATCACATCTCACTTGAAATGTCTTCCCAAAATATGGAAAGACCAGAATTGGTCATTATGTTATCTTCTCCTTCAATATATTGAAGCTCCTCCCGATTTCTTCTGTCCATTTAAAAGACTTGTGCCTCTTCTTCACGATATCCATCATTGGTGCATAAATTCCACTGAAATCTCTAATGAACTTCCTATAGAAACTCGTTAATCCATGGAAGCTTCTTACTTCAAACATACTCCTTGGTGATGTCCATTCTTTGATTGCTTTCACCTTCTCTGGATCCATCTTCAATTCATTTGAAGAGATCACAAAACCCAAGTAAATGAGTTTTGTCTTCATAAAAGAGGACTTATTCAGATTTGTCAACAACTTCTCCTACTGTAATCTCCTCATCACTAATGTCAGATGTCTCAAATGCTCTTCTTTAGTTTTTCTAAAGACCAGTATATCATCCAGATACACAATCACAAAATTACCAATGAAATCCTTCAATACTTCATTCATTAGTCTCATAAAAGTACTTGGGGCATTTGTTAATCCAAATGGCATCACAAGCCACTCATACAACCCTTCATTTTGTTTAAAGGTTGTTTTCCACTCATCACCTTCTCTCATTCTTATCTAGTGATATCAACTTTTCAAATCTATCTTAGAAAATAAATTTTCTCCACTCAAACAATCCATTAAGTCATCCATTCTTGGCAAAGGAAATCTAAACTTGATGGTGATCTTGTTTATGGCTCTTGAGTCTGTACACATTCTCCATCCTCCATCCTTCTTTGGACTCAACACAATTGGTATTGTGCATGGACTCAAGCTTTATCTGACCAAACCCTTGTTTAATAATTTATGTACTTGTTTCCTTACCTCCTCATTCTCTTGAGGTGTCAATATGTATGTTGCTTTGTTCAACAAAATTTATCCTAGTATCAAATCAATATGATGGTTGATACTTCTGATGGGTGGCAATGTGTTAGACAACTCATCCACTACTATGTTACCAAAATTATCCAACAACTCTTGAACTTCTTCAGGAAAATCATCCATAGAAGTACTTGTAAGGACAACAATGGGTTTCCTCGCCACATCAAACTACATTTCTTGTTCCTTCTTGAATTCACTTAGGATTTCATTCCCACTCATGAGAAGTATGTTTTTCCTGGCTTCTTATTTTACTTTATTCTCCTCTATTGGTAGCAACATGTGTGTTCTACCATTGTTTTCCAAAGTATAAGTATTTTTTCTCCCATCATGAATGACATTGTTGTCACACTGCCATGGTCTCCCCAACAAAATATGACATACATCCATGGGAATCACATCACACATAATGTCATCTCTATATCCACCTATTTTAAATTCAACAAGGCATTGTTTAGTTACCATTACTTGGTGTCCTTTTTGCAACCATGAGACTTTATATGGCTTCAGATGTGTAGTTGTATCCAGCTCCAATTTCTCCACCATATCTGTGAATACTAAGTTATCAGTGATCCCACTATCAATTATCACCTTGCATACTATGTCTTTAGTCTTGCAAGCTGTCATGAATAAATTGTTCCTCTACACTAGCTTTTCAACTTCTGGTTCTGGCTTCAAGAGAACCTTTCTCATCATCAGAGATCTTCCATCTTTTGCTCCCTCTGCGTCAACATTCAACTTCTTCACCTATGAAATGTGAGCTTCACCTCCTTCTTTCTTCTTCTTGGTACATTCCCAAGACATGTGTCATGTCTTTCTGTTGTGGGTGGGAATCCCTCCTATGGACTTAGCATTTAAGGGCTTTAATCATGTATGCAGAAAATGACCATTTCAAAGGCTTCTACTCTTTCCTATTCTCCCAACACCAAACCCCACATTCATGCAATACAAAGGTGTAAATGAGATTCGGTAACTCTAACTTAAGTCCTTCATTTGATGTCGATCCCTTTGCTTTCACTCACTCTTTGATTGCAAGCCTCCTCCCAAAGCTAACCTGCATTCACACATGAACAAACAAAAAGCTGTGAACATGCATTTCATATACTAATTTTTGGTTTAATTGTGACAATATCATAAAATAAATATTCAACTTGAACACATGGTATGACAGGACGGGAAAAGTATTCCTTTTGTATTAATCTTCATAAGAGTAAACTTACAATATATGATCGGCACTACTCCTCGAAACTGGTCTTAGGTTCCTCTTCAACTGTCCTCCAACTGCTTTGCTTTATACTTCTCTTTGCACAAGGATGGCTAAAGGTTGGGACAAAGTGGAATGCTCAATTGGGTATAGTCTCTTTACAATGATTTTTTCTCTTTTCAAATGGGACCCTTACCCCTTCTTTTATAGGCTAGAAGGAACTAGGTATTTGGTCGAATGACCGGCCATGCATGGCCAAAAGGTTTAGCTAACTTTCCCAAAGTTGTGTGTTATGTCAGCAACTTTCCTTTTTTCGTTCTTTTGTAGGTACACGCAGGCTGTAGTGAGGAAGCTAGCGTATACACTCGTGCAATAGTGGAGTAGGGTGCATGGGCCTTTAAAAAGGGTGTTTTTAAGAAGAGGTGTTCAATACTGGCTTGGAAAAGAAGGCATATGAGATGGCCTGATATCAGGTAAGCATGTCTGGTGAAAATTAAGGTTATAACAGATGCCCCCTAATGTGTGAGGTTAGAAGAGCATCTGATGGTCGAAATACATTATCAATATTTATCAACGTACCAAACCAGTGAGCCCAGGGACCAGAATTCGGGAGGTGTCATATGCAAAATAACAATTGTCTCACCGAGGCGGGCATACCCATGCTCGGGATAAAATAAAATCATGGCTACCAGTCAAATACACTATAGATCCATGTCATATAACTATATAAAGTGTAGCCGTGAGCAATACACAGCAAATCTACATCTCAAAATCAAAAAGATATACATGTATAGTATCCATCTTCTAGAAGATGATAAGGCCTGATGGCTGGAGATGAGGTCTTCAGAGCTCGAGAAACAACTTCAAAATATTCAAAACTCGGGTAGGAGTGTAATATGAATGTATGACTTCACTACCCAGAGGTCTTTGATGACTCGTTGGTCATGGACTAGATAATCTTGATGATCAGACTGAAGGCTTCATTGATTTTGAACAAAAAATTGATTGGACTTTCAGGATGGTCGGGCATGAGAGAAAGAGACAAACTGCAGAGGGGCCGACTCATGGCTTGGTAAAAACTTCCCTTGGACCATAGCATGACAAGTGATGAGACTTAGGCAGCATGGCATTTTGACATAAGTTCATGATGCAGGAGGCACCGCAAACTCTCCATATGTTTGGAAGAATAACCAACCAGAGGAGGACATAACTCTATGTAGAGAGAACATCTTCCTAAGGTCATATTAAATCCCAGGGCTTGACGAACAAATGGAAGGATGTGCTTTGTCTGAGGGTGACTCATTGTGCTACCAATAAAAAGAAAATAATTTTCCCTTCCTCTTTTTCGGGTATATTTGATTTTTTTTGTCTTTTTCAATAATTTTGGAAATCTTGAAAAAGAATAAAATAATGCTACGTTACAAAGGAGGATCGAGTGTTGCAAACATACTAGTTCCAAGTGCACGGAACACATGGATGCTCAGGGAAAAGGGACATATGCAGGAAAATGATACTTGGGAAAAATCTTCCAGGGGCCAAAGGTGTCAAGACACAGAGGAAAAGTCCTATAGGGCTTGCATATAAGGCATGCTTCAGATGGTTCAGTTGAGAGAAACATGGAGTCAGCATTAGGCCAAAGACGCAGGTATGAAAATGTGGTTAACAAAACACACAATGGTAACGTCCTTCGATGTAATTTTAACGAGCCCAGAGAAGGTAAGCTCGGTCGTTTTTCATGTTTAGAGAGTCTGAAAAACGTAAAAGGAGACTCCACTGGGGTACATTTTTCGAAGATAGTCTATTCGACTCGAAAAAGGGGTAAACTAGCACAAACTAGATGTCTATTCAAAACCATTTTAACGAGTGTGATAAAGATAAGGTCACTCGACAATGTTTTCATTTTTAAGGAGTCTGAAAAACGCTTAACTATGGACTCTGTCAGGAATGTTCTTCTGGACCATTTTAACGAGTGTGAAAGAACAAGGTCACTCGACGATATTTTCAATTTTAGGGAGTCTGAAAAGAGCTTAACTATGGACTCCGTGGGGGTTCCTTTTTCGTAAATTTAGTCCCTTGGGCCCGAAAAAGGATTAAAATTATACCTTAGAGTACTCTTCTAGAGAAACGAGGTCCCTAGACTGTACCTTTGTTCGTACAGTTGACCATCTGGACCAAAAAAGGGGTAAACTACCGCCGAACAGATGTGCCTTCAAATTTTAGTTTAATGAGCGTGAAGGGAAACAAGATCACTCAACAATATTTTCATTTTTAGAGGGTCTGAAAAGGGCTTAAAAGAAGACTCGTGGGGGCTACAACTCATGTATGAAACTGGTTCAGGTAGAGCTCGTTGCTAGGCTCATACCAAGAGTCTCTTCAATAGTCAAATTGGAAAGCCTCCCAAAAGGGAAGAAAACACAAACCACGGTGTAAGTCCTCCTGCAGTATAGAAATCGTAGTCATGGCTTCAAGGATAGCCTCATCTGAAGGCAATTCAAAATCTGAGAAATCATGCAACCGAGGGTTGACAGTCCCAAAGGGTGAATTAAACTGACCATACTCCATATGAGGATGGAGGTTCTAGCCAGGACTGGAAGATTCTATCAGTGAAGAATCACAAGCATGAGGGCTTGAGGATCTACAAACAATGAGATTAGACTTAGAAGGATACTCAAGCTCACTTGGACCAAGAGGGGGAATCAAGGCCTCCCATGCCCCCATTGGATAAACCAATGGATCAATTGTTGATTCCAAGTCTCGGGAAGGCAAACATGATTTCACAGGTTCTTGCTCATAATCAATTGAACATCGACGATAAGATGCCACATAATTAACCTGTGGTGGGGTAGAGTCTACATGAACGCTAGGAACATATAAAGGGGTAGTCTGAAATAATGTCGAATTAGGATGGTGATTATCAGGTGCCAGCTGGTCGATAGTGACAATTCTTCCATTGTGAGGGAAATGCATCACCCGAAAGAGGGTAGACACCACAACATTAATAGCATATACATAATCACGCTCGAGAAGCATATTGAAATCTAATAGGCCTTGCACCACTAAAACATCAACAAGGACAGTCTTCCCACCTAAAGATATAGGTAATTGAGGAAGAACTCCCAAATATTCACTAGGACATCTATCAAAAGCCAACAACTCATGTGAAAAAGACACAAGCTCGGGATATCCCAAGACTTTCCAAACCAAGGAGGATAAAATACTTGCGAAAGCTCCTTCATCCACAATACATTGATAAATGTTTATTGAATTAACTTCGACCCTTATTTGAAAAGGTGCATAAGAAGGAAGACAACGCTCAAAAAGATCATTCCAATCAAAGGAAACCATCTTAGGGCTTGGAGGGGGTGTAGTCAAAACGAGCGGAATGCCCCCTTGTTCTGAAAGTACTGAACTGGAAATGCTAAAAACATAGTTGGTAGACACTTCACTCCCCAAGAGAGGAGTGGGATCAGCCGAATACTGCATCAATGTGACCACTTTCTCAACCAATGGCTACATAGGCTGAGAGACTACATGTTCTAAAGGTAACTCACCCTTCAAAATAGGAGTGGGATCAGCCGATGACTACATCGGTGTGACCACTTTCTCAACCAATGGATACATAGGTTGAGAGACTACATGGTCTAAAGGCACATCACCCCTCAAAAGAGGAGTGGGATCAGTCGATGACTGCATCAACATGATCACTTTCTCAACCAATGGTTGAATAGGATGAGAGAATACCATGTCTAAAGGCACCTCACCCCTCAAAAGAAGAGTGGAATCAACCGATGACTACATCGGCATGATCACTTTCTCAACCAATGGTTGAATAGGCTGAGAGACTACAAGGTCGAAAGGCACCTCACCCCTCAAAAAAGGAGTGGGATCAACCGATGATTGCATTGTCATGACCACTTTCTCAACCAATGGTTGAATAGGCTGAGAGACTACAAGTTCTAAAGGCACCTTATCCCCCAAAAGAGGAGTGGGATCAGCTGATGATTGCATTAGTGTGACCACTTTCTCAACCAATGGTTGAATAGACTGTGAGGAAACCTCAGAAGACTCAGAATCAGAAGAGCTTGCAGACAAGGACCACAATCTTTGTACCTCTGGAATGCCATGGCACAAATGAGTAAGGTTATCTTCCTTGCAAAGCTTACAAGGGAACTTAGGCTTACGTCCTATCCGTCTAGGTTTCTCAACAGAATTGATGCCCCGAACATGGCTAGCAATGGATGGTTTCACATCTCCAACATGACTTGCAGAGGTTGGTGGTGGGTCGATAACATGACTCGCAGAGGCTACAAACCTATTACCAGTATGACTAATAGTGACTGGACTTTTTCCCCCAGCTTGACTTGCAGAGGGTGGTTGCGTGCCCCCAGCATAACTTGCAGAGGCTGGGTGTTGGTCTTCAATGTGACTTACAAAGGTTGTCGACCAATCTCCAACATGACTCACAGATGTTATCAACCTATCTCCAACATGACTCACAGAGGTTGGTGATTTATTCTTCCTATTCTTCCTCTTTCTATTTCGTTTAGATTTCCGGTTACTAGTAACTGTACTTTCACTAGAGGCGGGAGAAGGAGGAGGATGAGAAGACTTTGCTAACGAAGAAACATCAATAGGGTGCCTATGACTTAAGGTGCTTAACTGAGAAGTGTCAAGAGAATTTGGGATATTTGGAATGGTACCTGTTATCTCACGGTTTGTAGGAAAGGTCAAAGGAGCTTGAATAAAGGCTTTGAAACCGACGTAACAGGAGCTTCCCCACCCATTGTCACCTCGATGGGGGGCTCTTTCTATTTAGGAGGGATAGTCCAAGGGAGACGTCCCTAAGGCAATCTAGGTTTAATGAAAGGCTGAAGGGTAATGGACCAAGTCAAATAATCTCCCTTTCACAGATTGTTGCCCAAGATGAGATAGTCAAAGAGAACAATCCACTGATGATGCACCTGTTTGCGAGACAAGACAAAGAAAACTAGAAAATGTGCTTTGCAGTGGGTTAGTACTTCATGAAATCAATGAATATCCTTTAATACATATATGAGCAAATGATTAATGCTATTATTGACGAAGTCAATGATGGCTAAAAAAAGCAAAGATTTATATTACTTCTTCAATAAAGCATAAAAGACAAATCAGCATTCAACGTTTACAATTAGAACCTTGTGCAATAAATATCAGCTCATATATAAAGTTGTTGCATCACCTATACTATTGCTACAATGATGTGACGTCAAGCTTAAAGATTAGGTCAAAGAAAAGACAAATGAGTGGAACGTTTTGTCAAATAAATTCACATATGCATTCAATAACTCAATGTCAATCAAAAGGGCTGCCAAATGTCACAACATTTGCAAGTATAATCAAAATCAAAGGGGTATGACGTCAGCCCTATATAACTTTTGTTGTTGTGCAGGTTAGCTATCCAAGGAGGGACGTTTTGACAAATTCAACCAGCAAAAAGGTGATTCAATCTCACGGCTATGAAGGGATAACAAGGTCGCACCTTTCTATCCAAGCAAGAGTTCATCTAAGTCCAAACGTTATCACTTTAGGGTTAGTCCTAAATCTAGCTAGGGTTAGATGTTAGGTTAGTTAGGGT
The DNA here is from genome assembly GCA_009831015.1 of Picea engelmannii. Taxonomy (NCBI): domain Eukaryota; kingdom Viridiplantae; phylum Streptophyta; class Pinopsida; order Pinales; family Pinaceae; genus Picea; species Picea engelmannii. The sequence goes on along the minus strand of ML778600.1, from coordinate 754,197 downwards.
TG
>ML778600.1:711562-722199 GCA_009831015.1 Picea engelmannii | reverse complement strand
TGCATACATAAGAAGGTTATAATGATCAAATATGACACATACCATGATACCTCGGACCAATTACCTCATGGAGCAAGAGCCTTTTCTGATGCAAGCCCAGGCCGGTAGTGATGGAGGCTGGTACTGCTGGCAGGACAAGTTCGACTGAGAAGAAGAAAAGATGGGCCCTCAAGGGCCATGCTCAAGTCAATCTGCTCTCGTACTCCATGTCTAGGACCATGTGGGCCTCGAGACATGATCTCCTATTTATCCCTAGATATCGGGGATAACAGTACCCAACCAAACCGGTAGTCCCACATTCAATCCAGGAATGTACAAAGTGGCCATCAAAGGGACACCAACATTTTTGAAGAAGGGAAAAGCAAAAGAATCCCCTTGCGAAGGGGTTCCTTGGTTGGTATCATCAAGAACTTTATCCATGAATATATTATGCACAGTTTATCCCCTTGTGGGATCATTCAAATCCGTAAAAGTCTCACACACTGACTATGGCAGACTAGTGTTATTAAAACAACGCCTATACAGAGGCGGCTCCACATTTTTAAGAGGAAGACCAAAAAGTCCTCACGACCAGCGGAGTGGGTGGTCTACCACCCTAGGTCAGAGACCCAAAGCCATGGTTGGCTAACTCACTATGGAAAACTAGGGAGCACAGAGAAAACACTAAAAGTTCCTAACGGAAAATCAAGAAAACGACTAACTAGTTGGAAGAACAGTTACACCAACCAACACTAGAGAAACTTACCGATGCAAGTGAAACTTGAATACGGAAGCACCCTTTGGGTATACCTTGCAAAGTGTGGCCTGATGTCTTCCCTAGGTACTACAGTATACACCCACGGTCACCTGTGTAAATCCTTAAAATAAAGGAAACTAGGTTGTCAGCTCATGAACAATCACCAGGCGGGTACAGTCGACAGTGGGGTGGACCACAATGAGTAGGGTATCAAGCCTGAAAATTATCAAGGGTATCAAAAGCATGTGTTTTGGAAGACGACTGAGGACCTCGAACGGATTCGAGACCCATGAAGCTCTGTGGCAAATGCGATCAACGAAATCGCAAGACAAGTCCTCTATATGCGTTCCCCACTACGCTTGGTCCAACTTTGAAGGGGTTATCTCCACTACCTTTCCACACGCGACCTCATGTTTAGCCCCTGTGTTAGAGGGGGTCCCAGATAATTTCCACGTTACTGGACTTCTACACTCCTTAGCATAGAATCGTATGTTTTTTTTATATCCTTGAAGATTTTCCTCTCCAACCTAAATCAAGGCTCTAGCCTAATCTAGTTGATGGACCCTACAAACATAAAGTCTAGTAAATTTTAATTAGCATTCTTTTTACTGGCTTGATTTACTCAAAAAGGGTATGGTAGTACAACTGATGTTGTTCAGACTCTTGCAAAAAATGATGAAACTAATATGAACACTAGCAAAGAATGATTATATTTATTATATTTATTTTTTTTAAATGCTTTTAAAATTAGAAGAAAACACAACGCTGTGCTAATTTCTTTTTCTTTTTCAAATAACAATTCAAAGAAAATGCCAGGAAAGAAAGAGATCTAACAAACTAAGTTTTTTTTTTATATTTTCTTCCAATCAAAGAAGAAATAACAAAAGATTCTAACAGAAATTGATGAATGCAAAATTCATGGCCCCCCTCAGCCATGAGGGGCAATTGTTTTTCAAAATGCAACTCATTTTTCTTAAAATTTCAAGCTAAAAATAAGTTAAAAAAATCTAGGAAACACAAGAAATCTTCTAAACGAAAAAGAAAGCTACAATAGAGTCCAAACCTAGGCTAAGTTGCTATGACAGAGACCACATTCAGATAAGAAAGACCCTGGGAAGTAAAATCTTGACAGGGAGGAGGAGGATTGCCTTCAAAAACTTTTCTGGACAGGTGCACGACTATCTCTTCAACAACTAGCATGCATACATGGGTTGTAGAAGGGCATGGCACATGTGCACATAGATAGGTCCATTGTAGGCCACGTGTGCCTCTGAAATCCTTCAAAAAAAAGAAAATAAGCAGCTAAGCTTCAGCAAAGGATACTAGTATTGAACACCAACACCCCTTAAAGGTAAAATTAAAACTTACTTTGATGCAAAGAGGAAAGAAAAATATAGCGAAACAAAGTTAATCCTGAGGTTTTTACCTGACTATGGACTGTTCAATCAGAGACCTAGAAGGGCCCAGAAGATCCCTGAGAAGGATCACTTCTGCAGGGGAGAGGATGACTACCTCTTCCTGAGAAGGATTTGTTGGGTTCTCAGACACGCAACTAGCACTTCATCAACAGGCGTACATATGCGGGCTGACTAAAGGCAGGGTGTGTGCATACGCGTGTTATCCCACTACAGGGCGTGTATGCCTCTTAAGACTCTCAAAAATGGAAAAGAAATAGTCTCGTAAGTAGAGCAGGGAAGACTGGTATTGAGAACCAGAATCCCTGAACACTCAGACCTCTTTCAGAAACTCAAGAAAGGAAGTAAAACCAATTTCAAAATACCCAATAAGAAATCCCCAAAGAACCCTAGAGACTCCCTAATATGGTCGCCAATTCTGTTGTGAGTGGGAATCCCATCTACGGAATTAGCATTTAAGGGCTCTAATCATGCATGCAGAAAATGACCATTTCAAAGGCTTCTACTCTTGCCTATTCTCCCAACACCAAACCCCACGTTCATGCAAAACAAAGGTGTAAATGAGATTCGGTAACTCTACCTTAAGTCCTTCATTTGATGTCGATCCCTTTGCTTTCACTTGCTCTTTGATTGCAAGCCTCTCCCAAATTTGACCTGCATTCACACATGAACAAACAAAAAGCTACGAACATGCATTTCATATACTAATTGTTGGGTTAGTTATGACAATATCATAAAATAAATATTCAACTTGAACACATGGTATGGTGGGATGGGAAAAGTATTCCTTTTGTATTAATCTTCATAAGAGTAAACTTACAATATGTGATCGGCACTGCTCCTCGAAACTGGTCCTGGGCTCCTCTTCAACTGTCCTCCAACTGATTTTCTTTATACTTCTCTTTGAACAAGGATGGCTAAAGGTTGGGACAAAGGGGAATACTCAATTGGGTATAGTCTCTTTAATATGATTTTTTCTCTTTTCAAATGGGACCCTTACCCCTTCTTTTATAGGCTAGAAGGAGCTAGGTATTTGGTCGAATGACCAGCCATGCATGGCCGAAAGGTTTAGTTAACTTCCCCAAAGCTATGTGTTCCATCAACAACTTTCCTTTTTTCATGCTTTTGTAGGTACACGTGGGTTGTACTGAGGCAACTAGCGTGTACACTCGTGCAGTAGTGGAGTAGGGCACGTGGGATTTTAAAAAGGGTGTTTTTAAGAAGAGGTGTTCAGTACTGGCTTGGCAAAGAAGGCATATGAGATGGCCTGATGTCAGGTAAGCATGTCTAGTGAAAATTAGGGTTATAACACTTTCCACATGCATAACATATTATCTCTCCTCCTCTGCTTCTTCCTCTTCCTCTAGAAGAACTTCTTCCACCACTTTGTCTCCCTCGAGAACTTCCTCCTCTTTCTGAGTGACTATTTGGTCTATCAGTCTCATCTTTGGTTTTTTGTGGCTTTTCATGGCCAACTCCCTTTCCTTTGTTTGGGATTTTACCTCTGCCACGCTGGCTTTGTTTTCCGTCCAACTTCTCCTCTGCTTTCAGTGAAATCTAATAAGAATCCTCTACTGTCCTTACCGACATCATGTTGATATCATCCTGGATTTCATATCTCAAGCCATTTATATATCTGAAAAAAATTTCCTCATATTTCTCTCTTTTTCTAGTCTTGATATTCATCTTGTATAACCCCTTTGTGTACTCTTTCACTGTCATACCCTTCTGTCTCAGGTTCTGCAACTTACTGAACAAATTTCTTTGATAATCTTTGGGTATGAATTTAGCCTTCATCTTGGCTACCATTCTATCCCAATTCTTTATCTTATGTTTTCCTTTTATTCTCCTCCCAACCTACATTTCATCCCACCATAGTGTTGCATGTCCTTTCAACCTGGTGACAACATGTCTCACCTTCTTCTCCTCATCAACATCTTCATAGTCGAAATATTTGTCCATGGATCTTATCCAATCCAGAATCTCTTTAGCATCCAAATTGCCTTCATACATTGGGATGTCTATCTTGGCTCTAGCTCCGAATTTAATAAATGATCTCAGTAAGTGTTCTTCGACAAAATTTTCCCCTACAGCTTCTTCAACTTCTATTTCTTCACTATCTACATCACTGATGTCCCTAACATCAGGTGCTCTCCTCTACACTACTTCCATCGCCTCTAATCTTGCACAAAGCTCTCTCATTTATCTTTATACAATGTGATTGGCTATAGGTGGATCCACATGTCTCCTTAGTGGCATTGTGATGATTGTTTCTCACACACAGAGTACAACTTCAAGCTCTCTTTTTCTACCCAAAAACAAATTCAGGCTCTGATACCACTTGATGCAGACCCCCTACTCTCCTTCGGGTCTGCGCGACCTATCGGTCAAGGATCTTTGATTCTTATAGCCAAATCGGATCTCTGAAACCTTAATGGTCTCACTTATGATTAAACACAGACCTTCTCAGTATTTTAGTGTAGGTTCTATGACACTTTCCACCTCTTCCTTCACGTTGTCGAACTATCAAGTTTCAGGCACTAACTCCTCTTCCATTAGCCCTTTCTCATGTATGACCTTGGGCTATGTCCTCACGTAAGCATGCGATTGTGGGGAGGCCTAGAGTGTTTTATGACCATGCCTTTTTTCTCCCTAAAATTCACTATCATCTGCCATGTATCCCTTTGGAAATACCATGGTTTTGATTACATCCCGCTCCAAGATTTTTAAAGTCCAATCACTTTCCGTCCCCGCTATTAAGCGTGATCGTTGATCTAATGACCTCAGGAAATTCCTCTTGATCGATGACCAAGGTTTGTATTATTTTCTACCTTGGTCAACTTTTAGTCAATAACCCTTTCAAATAAATGGTCATGATTTGTTACGGCAATTTGGGCTTCAAGAGTTTCAACCTCTCTGCCTTTTCTTTTCCCCGAAGTATTTTCACCCGGAGTTCATAATATATCAACGAGTGTCTCCCATAGATCGACGGTTTTGATTAACTTTGTCTCTTAGATATTAGATATTTTCAAACTCTCCACACTTGCTTCCTCCTGAAGTACTTCCACCCGAAGTCAACGATATGTTGATGCGTGTCTCCCTCCGATCAACGACCATAAGTCACTTCAACTATTCAGGATTCAGGAGTTTCAACTCTCCACCTTCGGTTTCTCCCAGAGCACTTCCATCTGAATTCGATGATATGTCAACGTGTGTCTCCCACATATTAACTACCACAAGTCACTTCGGCTCTTCAGGACTTCGGGAGTTTGTCACGCTCCGCACTTGGAATCCTCCAAAGTGAAATTTCCTGAAATATTAGATTTGTCGCCACACATCCCTTCGGGCCCTCTTTGGGATTGTTATCCCCCACTTGGGCCCTCTTCGAGACTGTTATCCCCCACTTTTGGGGATAAATGGGAGATTATGTCTCAAGGCCCACAGGTCCTAGACATGGAATACCGAGAGCCAGATCGACTTGAGCATGGCCCTGGAGGGCCCATCTTTTCTTCCTTTTAGCGCCTCCACTTTGTTAAGCATCAACAACATTGAACACCTCAGCTTGGTCCTGTATCAGAGATGGTTCTTGCTCCATGAGGTAATGAGTCTGGGTATAATGGTATGTGTCACTCTAATCCTCAAAACCTTTGAATATGTGCATCTAGTTCTTTTTGTTAAGAACTAGGGATTCGCTTGATAACACTTGGTAAATGTGAGTGAATTTCTGCAATCTTTCCTTTATTTTGATGGTTATAGTCTTTTACTTTCATTTTGTTAATGGAATTTCTGAATTAAACCCTAGGGAGAAAGAACATGTTGGTGTCCTTGCTTCATGTCCCCATTAGATTATGCTAATTAGCCATTTTTAACTATTGAAGACATGATAGAGCCTTGACATAGCCACACTCTACCTCTTCTCTTCAAGCTAGCTATTTTGTTCTTGTCATTGAGCTAAAGAAGGAGGAAAATGCACTAAGGCCTAGGGTTTCTACACCTTAGTGAGTTGTTTTTCCCTAGGGTTTGATTAATGAAGCCTTTCCTTAAAAACACTTCATCATTAGACTCTCTTGTCTTTATCCTTACCTATGCTAACCATTTTATTATTTTTAATGAGATAAAGAAGAAGGAGAAAGCACTAAAGCCTAGGGTTTCTACACCTTAGTGAGCCTTTCTCCCCTAGGGTTTCATTGTTGAGGCCCTGCCTTAGAAACACTTCAACATCTAATCCTCTATTATTTATCCATATCATTATCATTTTTATTCCTCAACATTTTCTGGTACCTTTTGACTCCATTTTCCCTATGAATGCACTGATCTAAGACCTTATTGCTTGAGTGTCTTGATCACAACTTCAAACAACCAAATACTTTGAACAACTACTAATCCTTCTAACCCTAGATTAGACTAACAATCACTAACCCTATTGTTGTCGTCATCTATTCATGCTATAAACATCTCTATGCAACATTTATTTTATCTTTAAAATAGTTGAATGATTGGCTAAGGGGTTGTTTCTAGTGTTGATATTGTTACATTCATTACCATTAGCATTTATTGTGAAGTGACATATTAAAATCATTTCCATTATACATCGTTGACTTGCTTCATTAATATTGTTTATCAATTGATTTATATCAGAAGTCCATGATTATATGAAGTACTAACCAATCAAGTGATCTTGCATATGCATAGTTTCTTTGTTGTTTTGTCTCGGGCAGGTACACCCTTTTGGTTATTACTTATCTTTGTTTGTTGATTAGCCGAGACTTTCTGATCGGTGGTGACTTGTGAGGGGGAATATTATACTTAGGATTTCAATCCTTTGCCTTCTAAAAATCCAGGTCATTGGGGACGTCTCCCCTAGGCATTACGTCCCTAAAAAGAAAGAGTTATCCCATTGAGGTGACAGTGGTGGGATAGTCTCAGTTACGCCAGTTTTCCTTCCTTTCATCCGTCTTTTACCTTAACTACAAACTGTGTGAGAAAATTTTGGCACAGTTTTCGGGGGACACTGAGTCAATTCTCCTCAAATATGACACTTTTCGGTAAGCCTTGCCTCAAGAGTCTTTATCTTACAAGATTAACTAGCGACTCCACTAAGGGTGATTCCCTTATTTATTTGATAATTTCAAGAAAATTATCTGGTGACTCCACTCATGGAGAAGCCAACTATGAATTCTCAATGGGATATGTGAAACCAAAAGCCTTTGGACATGAGTAATATCCCAGGATACCCTCAACAAATTCCCATTGAATACAAAGAATTGCTTCCTAGATTCACTGATGGTGATAGGGAGAGAGATGACTATCACATGAGAAACTTCTGGAATTTCTTCCTATCCTACCCTATTGATGATGATGCTGAAGACTTGGTCATGAAGATTTTCTCTGATAGTCTTTATTACAATGCTAGAGAGTGGTATGAAAACCTCCCCGATGCCAACATCACAACTATGGAACAATTTGACGAAACATTTCTCAGGAAATGGGGTATTCAGTTGGAAGACATCCTAGTACTACTAGAAATAATCGAGCATATAAAGCAAGTTGAGGATGAAACTATCAGAGACTTCCAGGATAGGTTTGAGGACATGTTGTATAAAATTCCTTAAATCCATCATCCTGAAGAGAAGTACCTTGTCCATCTCTATATCCATTAACTTTTGATGCATCTGGGTTTTCCCCTCAATACGAGGAGCCCAAATATGCTCAATGAATCTTATAGCATGTCTACAAGAATCGAGAAAAATATCTCCTTATCCGAGATAAGGTACCTTCTTACCGCAGGTAATCTTAGTAGGGAAAGTTTCCTTCCCTTGATAACTTCATTGTTGATTTCCAAGGAGAAGGAGAACAAACCATAGATCAACATAAGACTATTGAAGACACGATTGGGGAGCTAGAACCTAAGAAAAATGATGAAGTATCAAATTGTGCTCCTCCCTCCGACAAAACCATCCACGAACTCTTCCTTCCTGCACAACAACAAGACAATGAGGGTAGTTTCTTTCCTTTTCGGGATTTTGATGATGCCTTTTTCCATGATTTAGAGAGTCAGGGAGAAGTGGAATCCTCGGACGAAGTGGACCTTCCTTGTTGTACAATTGAAGATGAAGGGGAAATTCATGAGGATGAAACAATGATGCATGTTGAATACATGCAAGCCCTCAAAGATCTTGCACAAGAAGAAACAATAAGTTACCCTCCTCTCCAAGATTTTGATAGATCTATGCTTTATGATTTGGGAAATGAGGAGGATATGGATGACCCTTTAAATTTTTTGAATCCTCCATGTTATGGTACTAATATTGACATAGTTGATATTGATCAGTTCATACATGTTGGAAGATGTAAATGGGATATAGTTGGTTTTGATATGGACCCCATTTACGACATTGAGAATCATTTCCAAGTGTTTCCTTCACAGTTATCACACATGTTACCTTTGATTTTGACCAATGGAAACAAGGAGATGATGTATCTACCGATATTTTCTAAACGCCCAAGGATGACCTAGTACCATGTTTTCCTGATGATTTCCGGTCTTGCCTTGAGGATTTTGATGAGTACTCATCTGAGCACTTGGATTCTTTCCACGAAGAAGATTATCAACCACCTTTGTGCCAAGGTCTTGACATTGTTTGCTTGAAGAAGGATCCTTGTGACAATTTTACCCAAACACATCCGATTACTTTGCTTTATTGTGTCTCTAGAGGTATAGTTGGGAGATATGTCTTTTGTGTTGAGTTTCCTCTGGGGAAAACCCTTTAGTCCAAGGGTTGATTGAATACTTCAAGATTAAGTATGTTACTTCAGATTTTCAACTTTCCCTTAGGAGTTTTCCAGTCATTTACTATATCCTTGTCAGTCCCTTCTAGGTTTTCAAATCATGAGGACGTCCTAGGTAGCCAGCTTGCAGACCTTTTGAGTCAGTGTTCTGAACCTTTGACTTTTCACGATCCCTTCCTGAAGTGGATTGAGCACTTTCCTCAAATATTGACTTGGCATGATTTTATCCCTCCCACCCAACTCTATCTGTTAGACTTTATGATTTCTGACGATACTATACATTATCTAACCCATGTTATTTTTGTGCTTAACTTATCACTATTTTGGTTTATGATGAAGCAAAAAGGCGGGTATTGTGGGAAGTTGTTGGATTGATTTCACTGGTCGTTTGAATACACCTAGAGTATAGCCAGCAAGTTACAGGTTATGCCAGATATGTTGAGGTTCTCATGCGCTCTACGATGAGAACATGTCCCTGAGTTGGAGCTAGATGTTATCCCCCACTTTTGAGGATAACTAGGAGATTATGTATCGAGGCCTACAAGTCCTAGACATGGAGTACCAAGAGACAAATAGACTTGAACATGGCCCTGGAGGGCCCATATTTTCTTCCTTTCAGTGCCTCCACTTTGTCAAGCAACAACAACATCCATCACCTCGTCTTGGTCCTATATTAGAGATGGTTCTTGCTCCATGAGGTAATGAGTCTGAGTATCATGGTATGTGTCATTCTAATCATCAAAACCTTTGAATATGTGCATATATTTATTTTTGTTTCTAACGGGTGCTTGGATATTATACTTATCCACTTGACCATGTCTAGGGGGGATGATAGGATGCCCTAGTAAGCCTATTCCCATAGGTTTTAAGTTTCCACTGGGGGATCCATGAAGATTCATCATCCACTCCCATCATACTTACCACTTTCCATCTTACTTCCCACTCATCCATCCCTTTACATTGGTCTGGGCATTGGGTTGGATAATAATTTAGGGGTTTCACCTTGCCTTATGGGAAGAAGGGGCTAATGTCCCATAAGGTAAAAGCAAGCTGGAAAAATATAAAATCCTAAAAATAAAACCTCAAGATGCTTCACCCAAGGATCCCCAAGAAAGCATTAAAAAGATTCTCAGCAAGAAACTGGAGGGACCCATAAAATAATAAAACAAGACCTAGTCAGAGGATAGGGGTTCTCATCACAAGCCAGCCTATTAGGTCCATATGCACCTAGTGATATGACACTACTAGCAGTTGGTTACCACACCAGGGTAGTGGCTCTTGGTTGCATGGCCAAGAGAAAGGGGGTCTCATCACAATCCAACCTTCTCATTTACGTGAAAGTACTTGTGGGTAACATTTCCACCACTGGTCACCATGCCAGGGCAGTGTCCCCTGATTAGCTTCTTGAAAGAAAAATCAAATAAAGAAATAAGAATAAAAGTCATGTATTGGGCTTGGAAACATTTACATCCAGGACAGGTGCAGCTCACCTTCTACAAAGGCACCCATAGGTAAGCCTTGTATTTCCCTGCTTTCACTGCACCCTTGTCAGAACATGATCCGGATTATTTTCGGCACGAAATGAGAGCGGAGATATAATAAAGAAATGCACAGAGATATTGCAGATATTCAATAATATAACAGAAATGTATCAGAGATGCAACCATAAACATAGATATACAGTAATACATGATTTC
>ML778600.1:690232-707627 GCA_009831015.1 Picea engelmannii | reverse complement strand
CGCTTCAAAAGGAGTCATGCGAGTGGTTGTATGGTATGTAGTGTTGTACCACCATTCAGCGAGGGGTAACCATTGAGCCCATTGGTGTTGTTTTTCAGAGGCAAAGCACCTCAGATATGTTTCCAAACACTTGTTGACAACTTTCGTTTGACCATCTATCTGGGGATGATAAGTTGAGCTGAGATGCAATTGTGTGCCTTGTAGCTTAAACAACTCTTGCCAAAAATTGCTTGTGAAAGTTGGGTCTCAATCGAAAACAATAGAGTGCGGCATGCCATGAAGGTTGAAGACCTAGTCCATGAAAATTTGAGCCACCATGGATGCAGTAAATGGGTGGGGAAGAGCGCAAAAATGAGCATACTTGGAAAGGCGATCCACCACCACCATTATGACTGATTCATTCCCCAATTTGGGTAAGCCTGTAATAAAATCCATAGAGATATCCTTCCAAATAGCAGGGGGAATCGGAAGAAGTTGGAGGGTGCCTGGAGATTTGACTGTTTCTCCCTTGTTGCGTTGACACACCTCACATTTAGCAAAAAACTTACGGATGTCCTATTTCATACCATCCTAGAAAAAAGAACGTTTGACTCGGTCATATGTTTTGGTGAACCAGCAGTGATGCCTTGGAATTTATATTGGTGGCCTCCTTGGTCAAATTGCATGGTTAAGTTCTGAAAATCCATGAGAATGGGACCCAAAGTCCTTAGCCAGTCTGCACCCAACACAATGTCACAACTGCCCATGTCAATAGAAAACATATCGGATTTTAGGTGGTATTCACCGATTTGGAGACACACATTTTCACAGCGCCCGCCACATTTCATAGAACCACCATTGGCAATCATGATTTGGAAATTGTTGACAACATGGATGTAGCAATGGGTTTCTTGGGCAATGTGGCGATGAATAAAATTGTGGGTGATGACACTATCAACCAGAATGATGACCTTTCGGTGCTTGATGTAACCGATTAACTTGAGGGTTTGGGGGGCAGAGAAGCCGGTGAGAGCATTGAGGGAAATGATCGGTTCCACTTCGGGAGGGTCGGAGGGAGGTTTTATGTCAGTGATTTCTGGTGACTCGGGCACAAGGGGAGTGTCAACATCCTCTTACGGAATATCCTCAGAGATGGCCATAAAATGATTTTGTTCCTTACATTTGTGGCTTGGAAAATATTTGTCATCACAATTATAACAGAGGCCTTTGAGTTGGTGTTCATCCATTTCAGCCCTGGTCAATTTTTGGATTTTTAATGGGGCGGAGGGAGTAGTGGGGTTTACTGGTTTAGAGCGAGGGATAAAGGAAGGCTTACGGTTTTGAGAGGAAACAATTTGTTGTGCTTCTTTAGCTTTTTTAGTAGCCTCCACCCAAGTCGTAGGTCGAGCCATGAGGACATGGGCTCGAATCTCCTCCTTGAGGTCACTGATAAAACACTCTCGAAAGAAACCATCAGTCATGCCCTCTGTTCAAAAATCCAGGTGCTCAAATGCAGTTATGAATTCTTCTACTGTGCCTGATTGCTTCAATTTTGTCAAACAGCCCAAATGGTTGGTGTCAGTGTCAAAGAGTTCATAAAGCTCGATCACAAATTGGGTCCAAGCAATATACCCTTGACGAGAAGTTTTTCTCCATTGCCATCATTGCCAACGTTCTTGATCTAGATGGAGAACACCATACCAGAGTTTGGCCAAGTCATCTGTAATGTTGTAGAGAGAGAAATAATGTTCCATTTGGGTGACCCAACCAGTGGGGTCCGAGCCATCAAATTTGGTTACATCCACCAGTGGAAGGCGTATGTCCCGTTGAAAGTGATGGGGTTGAAAGGAATGGGAAGAAGTTTCACCTTCAGTATTTTTATGTGCATCAGGAAAAGAGTCATTGGTAGGGATCTTGAGTTTGGTGTAGAGTGATGCAAAGATAGATTCAAGATGGGTGGTCAGTTCGTGTTTGACTTCTTCCATTGCGGACTGCATGGCTACATTTACGGATGCATTTATGGTGGTATTGATGGATGCATCACGGGAGGCAATAGTAGCACCGAGGTGTTGCACTTCTTGTTGGGTCTCGAGGAAACCAGATTGCAAGGTGTTGAAGAGAGACTCTAGTTCTTGGATACGGGTATGGGCCACGAGGATGGGTGAACTGAAAAGGGAGCAGGCGGGGTCAGAAAGTTTTGAAGAAAAATGATATGGATGAATGTGATAAGGGAGAAGAGATGAATCTAATGGAATAGGTCTCAAATAATGGTGAAAAAATTTCCAATTTTTTTTTTTTTCTTACAGCTACGGGGTTATACTTTGGTCTAAAGAATGTTGCAGTGCTGAAATCCCCAAATTCTTAACCAGAAAGAAATGTGTATTTACTTAGCAACCCGAACACAGATGCGCGGCAATAGATCGCGTCGGTTTAATTTGTTTATGTTTATGTTTATGTTCCCCAAGGGTTAGGTATTCAAGGGTTCTACAGAAAAGGGTTTGCCATGTGCCATAGCTCTCTGATATATGTGCGGGGCAACAGTAGTACTCATCCCAATATCTCAGGGCACTAACTATGGAGGATAGACCGTACCCTTAGTCGTACTACCCGACTACCCAGGTACTAGAGAGTATCTTCCCGAGTGCTATTCTCGGTGACACTATAGCAGTTCGGTGGCCGATAGGTTTATCTAAAGAGGGCTTCAAGAAATCTAGGCCGATCCATACACAAGTGTTGTCTGATGCGCTACCACTCGAAGGGGTACCAACAGGGGTTACAAGGGTGGCCAACAGATGTGCGCTTAAGAACCACTTGTATTTCATGTGTGTATGAATCCCTCAATCGCGGGTTTATGCGTGTAACGACAGATCTCTATGGCTTAAAGACATCGGATTATGTCTCTACCCTGAAAAAAAATACCCACAATTTTTGCCAAGGAAAGTGCTCTGATACCACTTGCAAGATACCAGATATATAAAATATGCAGAACATAAATAAAATGCTAGAAATGGCAGAATAACAGTAAAATATCCAGCATCATCTTCACAATACACATAAATGATATAAGAATAGCAATAGAAATAACACTTTGATTCAGAAAGCAATGTTCACAGGCCTCTTCGAGGGGGCAACCTCCAATCGAGAAGCACTCTGTTACAATAATCTCCAAGATAGGGTTTTCATACCCTCAACCCTTATTTATACTAAATATGTCTATTAAGAGAAGCATCTAGAGGAAGATCCTTCTAGAAGCGGAAGCTTCTATTAGGTCTTCTTACATCCGCCTTATTCTATTTTATTGAAAGGCCTTATTAATATTGACCTTTATTACATCCAAATACATTGATCTACCTATGTGCGGGTTAGGACCTTAACATTTCCCCTGGGCCTTACCTCCCTAAATAGAAAAAGCTATCCCATTGAGGTGGCAGTGGTGGGATAGTCTCAGTTACACTAGTTTGCCTTCCTTTCATCTATATTTTACTTTAAATACAAATTGTGTGACAAAATTTTGGTGTCGTTGTCGGGGAACACTGAGTCAATTCTCCTCAAAGATGACACTTTTCGATAAGCCTTGCCTCAAGAGTCTTTATCTTACAAGCTTACCTAGTGACTTCACTAAGGGTGATTCCCTTATTTCTTTGATAATTTCAGGAAAATTATCTGGCGACTCCACTCATGATGAAGCCAACTATGACTTGTCAATGCGATTCAAGAAACTACAAGCCTTTGGACATGAGTAAGATCCCAGGATACCCTCAACAAATTCCCATTGAATATAAAGAATTGCTTCCTAGATTCACTGGTGGTGATAGGGATAGAGATGACTATTGTTGCATCTCTTTCATCACCTTGGTGAGCAAATAAGAGGTGCTTGCAGGATCAGTTGGGTCTGCTGAGCCGGACAACTGTAGAGAAAAGAGTTAGAGAAAGAAAAACAAAAACTAAGATTAAGAATTAAACTAATAGATGCAATAAAAATTAAAATCATGAGCATAGGGACATAGAAATAACAAGAACAAAAAGACCCATGTCACCAATGTTTTGAGGCTGATCTATTGATGAAAACAAAGCACCAAGAAGAAAGGGTACTATGAGTCCCTTCTTCCTCCAAGGGAAGGCTCTTGGACCCTCACTAGCTAGCTCTTCTTACAACAAAGAAAATGGAAAATGGTGATGAAAGTACTCTTTGCAAATCCACTCAATGGTGAGATGGATTTCCCAATGAAATGGTGCCAATGTGCTCTTGTCAAGGATGGAGTCCTTAAAACAATATAGGCATCATAACATTACTTTGAATTCCTTGAGAAAATGAGTTGCATTCATGGCATTTTATAGCATTGCTTTGGGATTTTGTTTAATTTCTTTGTAGTGTGAAAAGAGGCCATTTAGGGCATTATTAGGTCTTTGACCAGCCCACCAGTTGGATCCAGCCCAGATTTGAGGGTTAAATCGGCTTGGGAGATGAACCATAAGTGGTTGGGAGGCCGACCACTTTCATAAATGCGTCGTTTAGCAGGTGCGCGGATTTTTGCGCTAACAGTCATGCATCGTGCACCTGTGCGCGATTTCCACGTTCTTGTTCCACGCATGCACGCACGCGCCCAAAGTCTGCAAAGCGCTCTTCAATTTTTCACTTCTTTGTATATTTTTTGACCTTTTTTGAATGTTGTGATATTAATTCAGGTCCATGAATGACTTCATTACTGTTTGACGATGTTGAGTTCTTGTAACCATATGCGGACGAAATTTCAGTGATAACAGATGCCCCCTGATGGATGAGGTTAGGAGCATAAGTATAGCCAAAATCCATCAATGTTTATTCTATTGAGAATGTTGTTGTAAGATAGAGAAATAGTGGGATCGTTCAGAGCGATCCGTTGGAGAAAAAAGGAACTGGTAGGACTTGATCGTCCATGAGGTGTATAAAATAGAAAACTGTGTACAAACGAGGCGGGCATGCCCCATGCTCGTGTCATGTAACTCTGAAAAAAGATGACTGAAGTGTTGGTGTAGACAAATGCAGCGCCCTCAGGGGCAGTGGTGAGAAAAGGCAGAAGACAATTCTGCAAAGGAACATACTCTGAATAGTAGGCAGTGATCGCGGTAATAAGTAGCAACGATGATGTGGGCATTGATAGCCCTGCCAAGTTCAGAGGTCTTCAACAAATGAAAGAACTAACTGCAATAGTCGCAAAGTAAGACCCACCGTAACATGAGAAAGTGTTGGCATCGAATGTTATGGGGGTCAACGACAACAGGGAGCAATGGTGTTTCACCCTGTGTCGTCTGAGATATCTCATTGAATGGATAATGAGAATCAAGATACTGGCCCTCTTTTGGAAAATTGTGTTGATGTCGACAAAAAGGGAACGCGACTCCCAGAAGTAAAGGGCTTCGGGAAATTTACTGAGGTGAGGAAGTGGCAGAGGTACATGGACGAAGTCAAGAAGTGGGTGACTCAAGACTGCCCTTGGTTGGAGGACGTATGAGATAAAAAGTGGTTGCAACCGTGTAACGAGGTCGAGTGTTAGGGGGACGACAAGACCGGTGATAAGTTGTGCCAGAGGCGGGACAAGGTGAACAAATTTAGAGGGTAGAGGTAAGTGACCTATGGGGTACTCTGAAGATATGGACGATGCCAGCAAGGGTATATGATAAGTAATGCTCCAACCAAGGGTGACATGGGTTGCATTTGGCCAAAAGGAAAGAAGCAAGTCGCCAAAGGTGACGACAAAAATATAATGTAATGACTGGAAATAAAGGCATTTGTACAATAAATAACGAATAATTTTGGGGAGAAATGTACAAATACAAAAACGAGTGCCCCAGGGTGATATGGGTGGCCCACATAGGGCATATTTTTCTTGGAAAACTAATGAAGGGTGGGGGCCCCATTGGTGAGTTTCCATATGAGGTAGGTGAAATGAAGGTAGGTTCGCAGATGGGCAAACTGATTGTGGATGAAATGGAGGGTTCATGATACTGCGGAGTTGCAGGTAAAAAAATAGAACCGTAACGAGATAATCCGGGAGTTCGAGTGGGAAAGCTAGCAAAATGAGGAGAAGGTGTATGTGGTTGATTCGCGACATGATGAAAGACTATCAAGACTCCCATCCCTAAAGGGTAATGAAGAACAACATGAGTGTCAAAAGTGTCAAAAGGTGCTATGAATGGGACAACTCATGTGGGTAAGAATTCTACCGGGTAACAGTACCGAAGAGGCAAAATGGAGGTGTGGGTACTGCAGAGTCGGGAATGGGGATCCTAGAGGTAAACATCAGAGGGTGTGACTGGAAATGAAAGTGAGATATAGTGGGAAAGACTACATGCCAGTACTGAGTATATACCTGAAGGGGTTGTGCCGATGTATGATGAGCAAGTACCTGCACACATGAAAACCAAATAACCAAAGTGAACAATATCTGAAGAGAATTGAAGATATGAGCATGTATTTGATAAGTGTGACTAGGCACATGCGTACTTGACCATGGTATGAAAAAAGGCGCCCCGGGGGCGCAGGATGAAAAGTGACCCAGGGAATGTTGTGATGTAGGTGATGGGATGTTGATCCCGTGGCTGAAGACGGATTGAAAAATGGACACTGTGGGCTCCCGGAATGGTGAGTGGAAGTTTGGAAAAAGGCCTATATATAGTTGTAGGGCCCACATTGCCACCTCATTTGTACCTACTGAAATAGTGACTGGACGAGCAGTTTTCAAAGGAGATTGGGAGATTCGGGGAGGACGAGGCATCTGATTGAGGATCTGCGAGTATCAGGTTAGTGGTTTGATCATCCTGCATAGAAATAGGTTTTCAATTTTTGGGCAGGGGTTGTACGGAGAGATGTACAGAGGTATTTAGGGGGTATGGGCCCCACATGCGCGGGAGATCCGGTGATAGACGCACATACATGCGCGCCTGCCCACCGGCTATACGTGCATGGGGGCGCGGTAGAGGGGAATTAAGGCGTGCTCTAAGGGAACGTCTGTGGGGTGAACAGGTGCACACAAGTGCGTGTCTACAGGTTTGAACAAGAGCATAGTTGTGTGCGCCTGTATGGTGAACAGGCGCGCCTGCAAGCACGCCTGTGAAGCGAATAGGTGCACATTGATGCGCACTTGTGTAGAAAATAGGTGCGCATTGATGCGCACGTGTGTAGTGAACAGGCGCGCATGTGTGCACACCTGTGGGTGACAAAACCGCGCCTAGGAGGAAAGGTTGAAGTGTAAAAAATGAGTCTTTTTTGATGTTGTGATGGTTTCGTGAGCTGATATATGACTCTGTGTTGTGTCTGCAGGTGGACTTTTGTGACGATGCCAGTATGTTGGCGAGAGCGAGACTGGGCTCAGTTGTGAGACGCCATGGCCATTGAGGAGCCCGGAGTGCGTGCGATTTTGGCAACATGTGGGTTGCTAAAGTTCTTTGAGTACTCGTTGATATGGGCACAGGAGTATCTGCTACAGTTCCTGATCCAGATGTGGAGTCCAGAGCTGCACTGCTTCCTCGTGCGAGGAGAGAAGATCCCCTTCACTGTGGTGGAGGATGTATATTTCTTGACTAGGCTCCCCTTTCGGGGAATGCCCCTACCGGCAGAGCCGGTGCTGCCTAGGGGTAATTTGCTCATCGATATTGGCCGGAGATATTGTTCAGGTCAGAAATTTATGTCTGGGATGGTGGTGAGTATATCAGCGATGGATTCCCTGGTGCATCATTGTATAGTAGCGATGATTGTACGAGTATATGGGTCACTGGCGACCCAGTGGATTAGTGGTGGATAGCTTCTGGTGTTGGAGAGAGTGTTGGCCGGCGAGCGTTTTTCTTGGGGGCTGACGCTGTATGCGAGGATGGTGGTGCAGTTGGACCACTGTCAGTCTACTGGTGCAGGGGAGTTTGCTTTCGATTCCATCCTAGTGGCTTGGTTTCTAGAGAGGGTGTCGATGTTGCGCCCGAGGATTCTATTGAGTGTGCCTGGGGCGTGAGAGCCGCGGTTGAGGTGGTGGTCGACTGTATTTCTTCGCCATGGTGGTGGCGAAGGGGGCCTCTTCTTTTTGGAAGAGGAAACGTAGGTATGGTGGCAGATGCTGCAGGTGATTTTGCGGTACCCCTATGCCAGGGTGGACTTCTGGGATGATATGAATATGGTGCTACCTCCTGGGGAGGTTTTTGATCATCTAGGTATGTTGATTGATGATGTAGATATGTATGGTTGCGTATTTTGTTTTTGAGATAGCCATCCATATGTTTATGATATAGATACTGATACTATCTGTTGTTTGTTTGTATGTGTAGATGTGGCACCTCGCGGGCGCGAGGTAGAGTTGTAGAGAGCGTCGGCTCGTCAGGAGCCGGAGAGACTGCCGCAGGGAGAGAGACGTCGGTGGGAGGATGCCGCGGGGCGACCAGCTGAGCCAGAGAGGGTAGCGAGGAGGCGCTGGTTCGATGACCTTGGTGCGAGGCCATCACATGCTCCTCCAGCGGTGGCCGGAGTGGATTTTGATGATATACGTCATCGTTTGGAGATGGTTTTACAGGATGTGCCTGAGGGCATGTGGTCATGCATCCAGGATGAGAGTTTCCTGGAGCAGTGTGTGGGGGTACCACCACCATGGTAGTCCATAGTGCGACGAGTAGCAGTGGTTGCTGCTATGACGAGTGGACGCCTGTTGCCGGGGCAGGAGGGTCCTGTAGGGGGTGGACCACCACCGCCTGGGGCAGGTGGTGGTGGGCCGCCACTGCCGGAGGGAGGATCAGGTGGTGGCGCGATAGAGGCACCATGAGTGGTGCATGATGTATATCTTTTTTTTGTTGTATATAGGCTGGTGAGCCCATTTTTTGTATCGAGGTGCTGCATTGACCTGCAGATACATGTATTTTTGTATGTGAACATTTGGATGGCCTAATGGGCCTTTATATATACATGAGTATACATATTTGAGATCCTGATGTTGTCTACATGTTTTTTGTTGATGAGTTGATTACGTCCATTCTATATATATGTTGTGACAGGTTTTGTGATATGTTTATGTATGTGTAGCTTGATGTGATATATGCCAATCTAACACAATATTAGCTAGGGTATCTGTGATTTGATTCAATTGTCTTGGAATATGTGTAAATGTAATGGAATCAAAATGTCGAGATAAAAACCTAACCTGCAGATATTTGTGAAAGAGGCATGGATCACGGACGCGATACACATTGTTGAGCTGGAGAATGACTAGTTGAGAGTCGAGGAAGACGCTAAGGTGACGAATATGATGATGTTGGGCATCGGCCAGGAGGCCAATGACAGCAGTGTATTTGTCTTGGTTGTTGGTTGCTGACCCCAAACATATGTCGCTTGAATGAAGCATTTCATGTGAGGGGGTGTAGAGAGCCCAAGTAGCCGAAGCAAGATTTTGTGTCCAACGGCTGGTGCCGTCGGCGTAACCGATGTGGTAGGCTGGTGGAGGAAGCATCTGTCAATAGCATAAAGGATAGTTTGGATGAGAGGGGAGGAGAAAAAGATTAAAAAATGCTAGAAAAATAAATAAACTAAAGTAGAATGACTACTTTTAAGCATAAAATTTCTTGAGATACAACCCATTGACGGGTTCCTTGAGAGAGAGGCCTTCGGGGGAGGCTAGTATGTAGGCGCCTTTGGTGAGGCAATTTTGGATAATGTAAGGGCCATGCCAAAGTGATTCAAATTTTTCGTGGCCAAAGGTATCATGAGCGATATCATAAGCTAGGATGAGGTTGCCTTCGCGGAATGATCGAAGGTTGACATGGCGATCAAAGGTAGCCTTGGATCATTTTTTAGCTGCCTCGTTGTTCTGTAAGGAAGATCGACGATCTTCATCCAGAGACTCCAAGTTCATCAAGTGCTGCTCCATTGGAGCAGTGTCAGGTAATAGCTCAATTGCGGTGCGTAAGGTGGGAATTTCACACTCAATGGGAAGAGTTGCCTCGACCCCATGGACTAAATGGAACGGTGTGAAACCGGTAGCGGTCTTCACAGCCTTTCGATATGCCCATAGCGTAGAAAATAACATATGATGCCAATTGGTTTTATGTTTATTAACCATGCGTTGTAACATGGTTTTGAGGACTTTGTTAACTGCCTCAACCTGTCCGTTAGACTGGGGGTAATATGGTGAAGCAAACTCGTGAGAGAAGCCTAACCGAGATGAGAGTTCGACGAAGATCTCATTCTTGAAGTGTTTGCCATGATCCAAAATGAGTTGGAGGGGTACTCCAAAGCGGGATATGACGTGGTTAAAGAAAAAATGCGTTGCAGTGTCAGCGGTGTTGTTGAAAGTGGGCATAGATTCGGCCCATTTGGTGAAGTAATCAATGGCAACAACTATGTATTTGTGGCCATTGTTGGAAGGGGGATTACAAGTCATAAAGTTGATGCCCCATTTACAAAAAGGGTCGGCAGTAATGACAGGGTGAAGAAGAGCGGGGGGAGCTCGGGCTTTGTTGGTGTAGAGCTAACATTGCTCACATCGTTTCACGGCATGAATGAAATCATGAAACAAAGTAGGCCAAAAGTAACCGGCTCGGATAATCTTTTGAGCAGTGGATATTCCTGAAAGATGGCCTCCACATGTGTTGTTGTGGCAGTCGTTTAAGACTCTGTCGGCCTCGTCAATAGTCAGGCATCGACGAAGAATGGTATCGACGCCCCGTCAGTATAGGATGTCGCCGATGAGAAGGTAGCGGGGGGCTTGATGGAGAATACGTCGACGATCATCTCATGAAAGGTGGTTACCAAACTTTTGAGTTCAGAGGTAGAAAAGGAGGTCATCGTACCAAGGATCATCCAAATTAATGTAAAAGAGATGTTTGTCTGGAAAGTCGGTGTTGACGGGGGTGCTGGTGGTGTCAGAGGGGAGGGTCGTGACAATTTCGGAAAGAACGAGGGCCTTCTTACTCTTAGGTTTTGAGAACTCGAGGTCGTACTCCTGAAGGATAACGATCCATCGAGTGAATTTTCTGTTAACTTGTCGACGACTGAGCAAGTACTGCATAGGGTTGGAATCTGCAATGACCTTTGTAGTGCGAAGTAGAACGTAATGGCGCAGTTTCTGGACTACGAGGACAACTGCAAGAGAAAGTTTCTCTTCATGTTTATACTTCAAGGGTGGTCCTGAGAGGTTCTTACTAATGTAATAAATGACATGTTCATGATTTTCATCTCCGAGCTGGACGAGGATGCTAGCTACTGATACAGCTGATGCTGATACGTAGAGGATGTAGTTGTGATTATAGTCAGGTGCACTAATTAAAGGTGTGTTTGAAAGCGTTGCTTTAAGATCGTCAAATGACTGTTGGGCATGGTTGTCCCAGCGAAAAGGGATGTCATGACGTAGTAAGCGGAGGAAACCATGTGCGCGTATGGCGTAATATAGGACAAAGCATCTAAGAAAGTTAGCTTTGCCCTGTAGACTCTGAAATTGCCGTAAATTCCAGGGAGGTGGAATTTCGGTGATAGCTTGGACTTTGAGGCGGTCTATGGTAATACCGCTTTGGGAAACAATAAAACCAAGGAGGCACCCTGCGGTGACACAGAACACACACTTGAGAGGATTTAAGTGGATGTTGTACTGACGACACCGTTGAAAGATGATTCGTAAATCATCAAGATGTTTGGTGTGTTTCTTGGATCGAGCTGTGAGGTCGTCCAAGTAGGCGAGGATGATATTAGCCAGATCATGAAAGATGTATGTCATCACCCACTGGAAGGTTGCGACGGCATTTTTTAAGCCGAAAGGCATGACACGATATGCAAAAGTACCCCACGGGGTAGTGAATGCATTTTTATACTGATCGGCTGGGTGGATTTGAATTTGGTTATAGCCAGAGAATCCGTCCATAAAGGAGAGAGCCTCATGGCCGACACAGTCGTCGATAATTTGATTGATGAAAGGCGTTGGTGTAATTTTTAAACCTACAAAGTAAATCAATGCATATAGATTCTTAAGCAATACAGAAATTAATCAATGGCTCATACACAAAATACACAGAGATTTTTACCGGAAACCCTCAACCGAGAAAACCTTTCTTATTTTCATTATATCGAATTTCACCATTCGCCATACAATATATACAATGTTTTTAGGTATTCCATAGATACCAAAACCCTAATCCCTTAATCCGGGATTAATTTACAAATCAGCTAAAAATAGCAAAATCAACTAAAAATAGCAAAAACCGCCCAAAAAAAAAAAAATTCGGGGCGTTGCCCCGAACGCTGCGCGTAACCAGGGGGGGGCATACCTGCCCCCCCCCTGGGACCCCCCTAGGAAATTTCCTGGATCACACGGCAGAGCCCTAGGTGAAGGGATCGTCAGACGCAGTTGTCGTATCTGACGCACCCACACACACACACATGCAAAGAATATAACACACACCCAATAGTTGGAAAGTTGTCTTTGGGACATGCATTATTGAGATCGAAAAAGTTTGTGCAAATGCAGATAGTGCCCTATTTTTTGTCGATGGGTACAGGGTTGGAAACCCATGAGGTATAAGCGATGGGGTAAATAAACCCGACAGCGCGTAATTTGTCAATTTCGGCTTTGATAGCCGCAGCTTTGGATGGGTGTAGCGGTCGCTGTTTTTGGCGAACTGGTGTGATGTCGGGCCAGGTGTCGATGCAATGTTCGACAATAGAGGGATCGAGTCCAGGAATTTCCATGTATGACCAGGCAAAAATATCCCTATATTCCTGGAAGAGGGCTTTATATGCGTCGATTTCCTGAGGAGTGCAAGCAACTCCAATGATGATTTCTTCGACGATGCCATTTTTAATGGAAATGTCGATTTTGATGGTGGGGGAAATGTTGGCCATATTACCTTCTTCAAAAGCATCAGGGGTAGGAATGGGATTTTTGAACCAATCGATAGGTCCTGATGGGATAAAATATTTGGTTTCGATCGTGTAAATGGGGTTTTGGTTAGGAGGCATGGGGGCTTCCTGTGGAGAGAAGAGTGCGCGGTGATGTAGCACATCCCAGGGAGAGTCTGGGTGGTTTATCTCTTCCAGTATTTCCTCGTAGCATTGGAAATGTTGGGAATACAAGGGGTCATGAGGAGTGATCTCGGTGACAGTGTGGTTGTCCCCTGATGGAGAAGCAGGGGGAACAATGCTAGGAGATGGGGAGGGTTCACTCGACATAAACCATATATTGAAGTAATGAAGGGTACCTGTGGTGGTTGGGTGGAGAGTGTCTATAGGGGAATGAGTAGGAGAGTTGGGGGGGTTGGGGGGTGAATCCTCAGATACGTCATCTAAGAACCATGGAGGCATTGGGAGTGCCTCCGGTTTGGGAGAAATGATATGAAGAGCCTCTAGGGACGAGGTAATGTCAATTATCACCTCTGCGGGTCGATGAAGCAGGGACAATTGACGTTGCCTATATTCAAGGATCATCGGACACAGGTATGTAAAATGAGCTAATGAATCGCAGATAGAGCATGGGCATCTCATCCATTCATTGATTGAAGTGGTGACATACTGGATGTTAGTGATGTTTGTTGAGGAGGACGTAGCAGGACTGGGGTTGTTCTGAAAGTTCTGGCGTACTGCGGCTAATGTCTGCCGAAAACATGGCAGAGATGGCTAGTGATGGGTATAATGGCCATACTATGAACAGATAGCACAAGCATATTTGGTCCTCAACCCTTTACTACTGGAAGGGTGGGTGGTAGTGGTAGGATTAGCAGTAGTGGCGGGTGTTGTGGGAGTTTGATTGAGGGGGATAAAATTTTGTAATTCAGGTAGTGATGGCCAATTGTTGGTTTGGTGGCCCTCTTTCTCACATAGTGCGCAAGGTCATGGGATACATGGAGGAAGTGGAGTGGTGGGCTCCTTCTTCTTTCTCCTGCCCCCAGCTGTAACAGGGGGGTTAGTGAGTGGGGGGGTGGTGGGGGTAAGGATGGGAATCGTCATGGGGATTTATTCCTGAGGGGGAAGGGATGGTCGAGGGACAATCTCTGGTGGGTGTAAATACCAAACTGGGATTGCTAATACCATATTAGGTAGTGTGAGTGTTGCGACTACCTGAAAATATTCAATACCTAGTGGAGGGTAAAAGAAGGGAATTTGAGTGAGGGGTTGGGGGACTGTCTCCCAAACGGGGCTAGGCCCTTGAGGGGATGTGGATTCGTGGACTGTTGAGGTCGACGAGTGTGCAGGAGGCTCCGGCGGGAGTGGTTCTATGACTATTAGGACGTCAGGAATGACTGAAGCCTCCTAGGGAGGAAGAGCATCCTCTGTGTGAGTTCCTTTAGATGAGACGACGCATACCTGATTGGAAGGAGAAAGGAGCAGTGGTGCTCCATGGTATGTCCCTAACAAGGATGGATCTTTGAAAATCCTAGGAACCATCTCAATGAGTGGATATGTGTCTTGGTTGGTGTGGATGAGAGGGAGAATGTTATCGAGGTTTGCAGAGGGATTAGGCTCATAGTGTGAGACTTGGTCAATGGTAACGATCTTCCCATTGTGAGGGAACATCATTGTCTGAACGATGGAAGATGCCACGACCTTCATGGCATACATGTAGCTCTGACCGAATAGGATATTGTAATCGAGTGGAGCGTTGATAACTTCAATGTCAATGAGAATAGTTTTTCCCCCGAGTTTAACGGGGACATTTTGAAAGAGCCCTTCAGGAGAGGATGGTCATCCGTCATAAGCTCGTAATGTGATGGAAAAGGGTATGAGTTCTGGGGAACCAAGTTTTTGCCAAACTATTTTGGACATAATGCATGTAGATGCACCTTCATCGATGATACACCGATGAACTGTGATGTTCTGTATTTTCATTGGTATTTGAAAAGTGATCAAGGTGGGAAGACGAGTTTCTCCACCGTCAAGATCAAAGGTAATGAGTCGGGTATCTGCAGGATCAACTGCCCCCAAGGCAGAAAGTAATGATTTCCGCTGAGTAGGAAAAGTCTGGAGGACTTCCAAGACTGACATGGCAGATGGGGATTGCGCTAAGTCGTCTACCAAGCTATAGTTATGAGTTTCCCTAGCCTATGGGTTGTGGACATTCCTACGCAATGGGATGTGAGGGATGCGTAGTGGTGGTTCGGCGAAAGGGCGAGGGATCACTAGCGGGGGTCCTGTCGGTGTAGGATTTATCTCTGCAGAGATGGGAGTAGACTCAGCGGGGGCATGATACTGACGATTACGCGTTTGTAGAAGGATTTCTTCCTCACTGGTGAGGAGAATTGTACGCTCTGCTGGATTGTTGGGGTTGAGGTATTTTCCCACCTGAGGTGGGGGATGTTGTGTGTCCTGTTGGGTGTTTATCACACCTTGATGTGGAATAGGATTTTACAGCACGGCGGGAGGGGGTTGTTGCACGTATTGTTGGGGTGCCTGCTGAGGAGCAGGTTGTGCAAGAGAATGAGGAAGACTACCAGAGTCTTTTAATCTTTTGAAATCAGCGAACTGGGGGAAATGGTGAGTGTAATGACCGAACTCACCACAAAGGGAACAAGGGAATATGGTTTTAACATTATTTATCCCTTGGTGTTTATTATTATTATTTCCCCCTTGGGGGTTTTGGTTCCCTTGGTTCTGGTTGCCCCCAATGAGTTTGTGATGTGGGGGTTGATTCCCACCTTGACCTGGGTTGTTGTTATTCCTGTTTCATCCTTTCTTTTTGGCATTGTACGATGGATGAGTTGGGTTGGTTGTATTCAACTGTTCAAAACTTTGGTATTGTTGAGCAGCAGTGGGTTGAACAAAATTTACCCCCGCATGAGGATGTGGGGGAGTCATGGGTTGTGGAGGACCAGGAAATGGGAAGTATGGATTTTGTGGTGGTACCAATGCATAAGGTACATAGGAAGGCGTAGTTCTTTCACTAGTACTATAAGTTGATGTTGATGGAGTACCACTGGTTGTTGGAAGCGGCGAATGCATGGGAGGTGTCGGCGGTGGTCCACTGATAGGTGGAGGTATAGAAACAGGGTATGGATATTGATAAGGGGGTGGGGGGTAATAAGAAGTGCCCACATATGTCGGTGGGTATTGAGGTGTTCCATACATTGGTGGTGGTTGGGGTTGTGGACTGTGGTGTGTGGTGGCACCGATCAGTCCGTCTGCTGAGTGAGACATCCCAGGTTTGTCTTGGCCAAATGGCACAGGTTTTGGAAGATCAGGAAGTACCATGTATAAGTATCCTGATTGTGCATAGATGAGGTCATACTGTTGGGCCTTACTAATGGCTTCCTCTTCGGATTGAGGGAAGGTGGAAGCTACATCCTTTCCAAGGAGAGAGATAAGTGATCTAAGAAACCAGTCGAGACACTGTTGCTTGGTGGTTTCTGCTTTGCACAAACTACGTCGCCTACGCCACTCATGAATGTGGTCAGCGATGTGTGTGGATGAGGTTTGTTTGAAGTTAGACAGTAGTTCTAGACCATTGTCATGGCAGATGGGTAATTGGAAGAAGGTCAAGAATGCTTTGGCCAATGACTCAAAGGTTGTGTGGGACCTTGATTTTTCTTCGACATACCATTTTGTCGATGGGTCGGTGAGTGTGCGTTGAAATAATCGCAGTCTGATGGAATCATCCATAATGTTGTTGGAGGAGCACCATAGGTGAAAGGTCATGACATGGTTGGCAGGGTCATCGCCTACCTTTCCTTCAAATTTTGGTATGTCTGAAGGTAGTTTGGTTGGCATTGCAGGCCATGTGGGATCATGCAATATAGGATCATTGGTGAGTTTAGTGAGATCTAGTATGTTGAGAGAGGCCAAATATGGCATCTGTAGTGGGGGGGAGGATTAGTTCCGGCCATAGTGTTTTGTGAACCTGACCCTTGAGGGGGGCTAGGTGGGTTGGTGCTCCCTCTTTGAGAGGAAGTGGGTCCCCCGCTTCCGTGTAAAGGAAAGCGAGTGAACGAATGACCTTGGGAAGTTGACCCAAGTAATGTAGAACCAAGAAAAGATGATCCTAAGATAGTAGCACTCATAGGAGTGTGTGAAGGAGGTGTCGATGAGAGAGCACGACCAGATACTCCCCCTAATATAGGAGGGAGGTTGAGCAAGTGTTATGAACGACGGGGGTTCTGTGGTTCCCCTATGATGTCAGACTAGCTGTGTGAATGTGTGTAAAAGGTGGTGAGAGTAATACAAAAACAAGAGCCTTTGCGCTAAATGTTTACACAATATATATCCAAATCAAGTTGTAATCAGATGTGCATCATACATAAAATGAGAAAGAAGCATATATGTGGGTAAGTGGGTTTTGTCTGCGTGGGGGAATCAAAAGAAAGCAAATGCTCGTGTCCTAGAAGACGTAACGTCCTTCCTCTCAAATAACACTGGACCTTCCAATAGTACTCAACAGTGGGGTCTGAAGTCACTGGAAGAGAAACTAGTGAAGGATGAAATAATTGGTTA